>PVJD01002791.1:0-187388 GCA_004026545.1 Mormoops blainvillei
CCCCCCACTCTCAGTGCCCTGCTCACTCCGCCCCAGCCACACTGTCCCCCCGCCATCTTTGAATACGCCAAGCATGCTCCTACCTTAAGACTCTGCAGGGCTGCCTTGCCACCTACATGACCCTCCTCCAGGTGCACAGGGCTCCTTCCCAGCTCCCCCCAGGCTTCACTCAGCTCTGGCCCCTCCCTGGGGCTGGCCCTGACCACCCCCACCGTCCCTTACCTTGCTCGACCGTTTTCTCATAGTAAACCCCTTTCTGGCATCGGATACAATTTACTCGTGGATCATGTTTACTGCTTACAATCTGTCACCCCTCCAGCCAGAATGGAGAGTCCACCGGTGGCCCTCTGTCTGTTCCATTCATTATGTACCCCAAGGGCCGAGAACTGTGCCTGACACATAGTGTTCAATGTGCATCTGTTGAAGGGAAACATGAAAATATTAACTGTGTGAGTGACAATGATAATAGTATCTATTTTGTGGGACATAAAAAACCAAAATGCCACCAGCGCCTTCACAGCAGGCCCACACTGGCTGGCCGGGGAGGGGCCGGGCTGGTCACGGCCAAGTGCCCTGTGCTGAGTCCTGTGCCGCTTGTTTGCGCCGCTAACTTACATGTCTCTGTTAGACTTTCTAAGGTAATCATTTAAAAAACAGGAAAAAAAGATTGCAGCTTCTAAACCATAAAAATCTTAAAAAATGGAAAAGGGAAAACACAAAGCTCAGTCAATTGAAAACACGGAAAGAAAGGAGGAGAAAAAAAAGAGTCGCGCACACAAAAACCCCCAGAACACACGGAAAGTACTGGGTGGTAAAAATGAGTTCAACAGGTCAATAATTATAGCCAATATAAATAGACTCAATTCATGGTTTAAAAGAAGCGACTGCCAGCCTGAATTAGGAATAAAAGCTTGCTACGTGCTATTTAAACCTGGTATAGCTAAAAATAAGGGAATAAAAGGTTGAAAGTAAAAAGATGGAATACTAATCAATAAAATAGATAAAACAGACTTTAAGGCCAAAGTATTACTAGAGGTAAAGCGGGTCACTGCATACTGACGACATATTCAGTTCAAGAGGAAGACACAGTTCCCAAGACGGTGAACTTGGAGTGAAGCTCTGAAGGAAGTCGGGGCAGGGAGGGGAACCACGTGGATATTGGAGGGAAAGTTTTCAAGGTCGAATATTGTGGAAATCTTCCACATCCCTTATGTTTGGAAACTTAAAAATACTTGAGACAAGACATGAGTCTTACAGAAGAAATAAATGTGAAAATTAGAAAACATTGAACTAAGTAACAGTGGAAATGTTACTGATCAAAACTTGTGGGTGCACCTGAAATAGCGCTTTGAGGAAAAAAAAACATTCTTTAAGAGTTTTGTTTTGTTTTGTTTTTTTAAAGAAGGGGTAGAAATAACAAGCAATAGAAAAAATAAAAATAAAAACAGAGAAAAAATGGAATCAGCACAAGGAAAGTAGGAAGGAAGAAATACAGACAAGAGCTGAAACTTATGGAGAGGAAAAGAAGGTCGATGAAGTCAAAAGTGGGTTCTCTGACGAGTGTAATATTGAAAAAACCTCTGGCAATTTTTATCTAGAGAATAAGAAGGAAAGTACATGTAAACAATATTAGGGAAAAAACAGGCACAAAAGTACAGATGAAATGAGTATTAAAGAGGTAAAAGGATGTTATAGGCACTTCCATGCCATCCAGTTAGGAAACTCAGGTGGAATGGAGAGTCACTAGCAAAATGCAAAATTAGCAGAGAGGGGCCCTACATCCCCACTGCTCGGCAGTGTCTGCGGGGTCCAGATGGGAAGATGGGGCGGCTGGACTGCTGCCTCTGATGCTCTGCAGCAGAAATGGAAAAAGAGCCTCCACCAGTAGCCACCTGTTGTTGTAAATAAAGTTTTATTGGCACACAGCCCCAAGCATTCACTGACTCACGGCTCTGGCTGCTTTCACAAAGGCAGAGCCGAGCAGCTGCAACAGAGACTGATGGTATGGGCTGCAGGTAAAACATTTACTATCTGGCCCTTTAAGGAAAAATTTGCTTAACTCTTGCTTTATAGGAAGATGATAAAAAGCTGAGGGCCAACAACAGGCAATGGAAAGCCAGGTGTGGAAGCCACAGAAGTTTCAGGCTGTAGGGCAGACCAAGCCTGGGATCTGATGAGTGACGGACTGCAGAGCCCGTGAGATGCCCACCAGTGCACGTCTGTCATGCCAGGGGCAGGGACCAAGCTGGGAAAACTGGGGACCCTGACACGGTACAGAGACATCTGAGTAGATGTCCCTGAAGATTTTGATTCCCCAAGACAAGTTGGAGTCTCACTAGCCTGCAGAAGACCCCACCCTCCCCCAGAGGAGCTGGCGCTGTCCTGGACGCAGAGGCCTCACACGGGCCTGCGTCCCCACTTGCCCTGCCGCGTCCTGGGTCTAGGACTAGGTTTAAGTAGCAGCATGGCCTGGGGAGGCGGGCCGGCCTAAGGGAGGAAAGGTACTACACCCCAAAAGAGCTGCAGGTCTCGGCCACGGGAAGGAAGAAAGACATGGGAACGGACTCTGAGGGTGGTTTCTCAAGGAGGTTTGACCATAAATAGCTTGAGTGGCTTTGGACTTAGAAGCACTCTCCAAAGATCTAACATCCTGGCAAGGTCTCCTGGAGGTGGTGTAAACTCTCTGCTGGGCCAGCCTAGAAATATGCAAGGAGAGAAGACAGCATGCTAGGAGAGCCACAGCTGATGATGGAGGGAGGGACAGAAGGGCTCAGGAACCGGGCCTGCTAGGACGCTGTGGCCAGAACCCCTGCCAGTGAGGCTGCTGCAGGGGAAGGGCCAGGGGACTCACTGTGCTCCATGGTCATAAGGACAGGAGTGGTGAGAGGGTCGGCATCACTGCAAACTCGGGAGCCGCCATGGTTCTCCTCTAGGCCAGGCTGCAGGCCTGATTGAAGGAGGGAACTTGGCTGACAGAATGGGTTGCTGATAGCAACAGACCGGTCGGATGAAAAAGCAATAGAGGTGGCAGTGCGTCATCCCCAGAGTCAGGGGTCGCAATTTTGAAATAAGCAGCAAGGTCAGAGAGGAATCCAAAGCCTTTTAGAGAGTTACAGAGAAGGTGATCAGAAGATGGGGCGAGAGAGATGGGCAACCGACAAGCTTGTGCAGCAGCAGAAATCAAGGAAGGATGTCTGGTGAGCTGAGGACGGGGCAGTTGCCCTAATAAAACGTCGTAATCCTTATCTAGTCTCCACACTTGAGCAAGTGTTTATAGCTGAACTCACTGGATAAGAGATGGCCAGTTCAATTCCACAGCAAATACCTACATTGGAATGATGCCGCCAGTCCTTCCTACTGCCCTCTTGGTATCTGTGCACACACCATGTATACCCAGACATTCTGAGGATACTGAACACGGAGTCTGAGTTGATGTTGAGACTCGAGAGACTGCAAGTGTCACTGGTCTCCCTGTTTGAGTGGAGACCTTGTAATAAAGGGAATCCTGCCTGAAGTCCATTTGCAGTGGTCTTTTGGGTCTGTGGGTCCATCTGATGGTCACTTCCTCCACCCTCACATGGGATTAACCTACTTGGAAATTGGCACAGCCCCACATCGGGTCCCTTGGTCTATGAGGTACACCAGTGAAAGACCAAGGGGCAATCCCTGAAATTACTCTGGCCCTCATGCTGGCTAAGATAGAAACCTAGAGGAATATCACAGCCCAGAGGGAGGCACAGATCTAGAGGAAGCAGGGGTGGTGATTCCCATTATGTCACCACTTAATTCACCAGCGTAGCCCTGGGTAAACCATACATAACCTGAAGGAAGACTGCAGACCACTGTAAGCTCAACTGAGTTGCAGTCCCACTCAATCCACAGCTGCCATGACACATGCCTTCCCTAGAGCAGATTACTTGACCTCAAACATGTGGCACAGGCAATTAATTTGATAACTATGTTCTTTTATATGTCAACCAGAAAAGTCTTCAACCCATGGAACAGATGACAACAATAGTCTTTTACAACAAACAAAAAGTCTGAGCAAATTGGGAATAGAAGGGAATGTCCTTAATCTGATAAAGAATACATATTAAAACATTAGAGAAAATGTCATCATTAAAAAAATTCATTGAAAGGATTTTTCTGATATCGGAAGCAAGACAAAGATGGCTACAACTAACATTTCTATTTAATATTGTACTAAAGGTCCTAGCCAGTACAATAAGACAAGAAAAAGAAATCAAAGGTATAAATATCAGAAAGAAAGCAATAAAATGTTCATTATTTGCAGATGACATGATTGTACACGTACGATACAAAAGATTAAGCAAGAATGCTGGATGCGAAGTCAACATGCAAAAACAAACTGCATTTCTCATCAGTAGCAGCCATAGAATACAAAATGAAAATGTTGAAAGATACGACTTTGTGTAGCATCAAAAATATCAACTCCATAAGAATAAATCTAACAAAAGATGCACAAAACTTTACATTTTGTTTCAAGCTCACTGAGGGTAAGGTCCTTACTTTGCTCACTGCTGAATCTCCCCATCACCTGGAACACGTCTGGGACAAAAGGGCTGCTCGATAACTATTTTCTGAATGAAGGAATGCATGTACAGGTATGTCCAATGTAATTTCTCTCTCTTTACTGTCTAACACTCACCACTTCCTTCAGATCTTCATCTGAATGTCAAGTCCTCAAACAAACCTTCCCTCATCCCTGCAACACATTAGGTCCCTATGTTTTCATAACTTCCCTTTGAAGTGCCCACCACGATTGTACTGAAGTAATTAATTGTGTTACCATTTAATGTCTACTTCCCCACAAGAATGTAGATTCCATGAAGACAGGGCATGGACTTGGCATGAGGAGGTGTCTCCAAAATACCCTTTGACTGACTAATGCATCAACATTGCCTGCAATTCAGTAAGGTCTTTGCGGCTCTTCAGCCGTCCATTCCAACCAACTGACACCTAGGACTTAATGCTGCCTTCACGTCTCCCTAGTTTCCCCCACTGGGTGCATCTTCGCCAGTCACCACTCTTTCACTCATTCAGCACATACACTGCGAGACACCAGCATGAGCCAGGTGCTGCGCTGGGATCTCGGGACGCAGCAGTAAATAGTACTGCGCCTGAGGGTAGAGGGTGGGGTCACCACACAGCGATGGGAAAGATCTTCTTGTGTGGCTGCAGAAGAGAAGAGTTCTCCCTTTTTACAACATTTTATGTAACCCCCCAGAATAGCTGAGGAAAAACATCCCTTTCCTAGTTGTCGCATCCAATAATCCTCTCCCATGGAATTCCAATTTGGTAGTTCTCTCGGCTGAGTAGTCAGCAAAGGAAACCCCATTAATACAGTCAGAGCTTGTACCAGCTGTGATCCATTTAATACCAAAATGGAGGGGAAAATCAATAATACTTAGCTCTGGTCACAATGCATTTTTCTTTAACCAAGGTAAGTGTCTCTCATAAATATCCCCCCAAACGGGTGTAGGACTCACTGCCCGCTCCTCGCCCAGTTAAGTGGCCTCGATGTTGTGTTCCACTCGGGACCTACCAATGACCACCCAGGGGAGGCTCCCAGCCAACCTGTCACTACCAAGTCCATGTGCCACAGTGAAGCCTGAGCCAGGGAAACCACGTGTGCCAGTTGGTATGGCACGGTGCCGCCCTATATCCGTGCAGAGTGCGATTCTGCCTCCCTGGGAGGGGCCGGCCTCTCCTTTGAGCAACAGCCCTGAGCCGGGGCAGGGGTCTCCTTGAGAGGGGCACTGCATGGGGATCTGGGCCCTCCCTGGGGCTCCCTCGCACCCTGCAACAGGCATGGGGGCACCAGCCAGCAGGGCCTGGGGGTAGGTAGGGCCTCTGTGAGCAAAGCGTTTGCCCCTCCCCAGGGCTTTAAAAGAATAAAAAAATATGCCCCAGACAGGGCAGAGACAACAAAAAAAAATCAGTATTACTCAGCTCTGGTCACATTAAGTTCTTCAACCAGTGCTGAAGCGTCTCTCATAAGTATCCCCCAAAAGAGGTGTGGAACTCCCTGCCCTCTGCCTCCCTGGTTGCTGCCCAATGTTGTGCTCCATTCGGGGTATGCGAGCCGACACGCCTGGAGGGGCTCCCAGCTGACCGGCCAAAGAGTGTGGGCACAGGGTCATCTTGGATTGAGCTGAGCGACCTCGAGGAAGTTATGCAACCTCTCTGTAGCAGCCGGCACTCGGTACTCCTCTGCAAAGTGGGAATCTCAACGGCATTCCTGAGGGTTCGGTGGGAGAATGCGACGCACACTTACGGCAGTGCCTGACACCGGGAAGCCTGTTTGCTCAGACTGCTGTCTATGGACTGCCCAGTCAGAGGGGCGCTAAAGGAGTGACAATGTCATCCTTCCCACTCTGCAGATGAGGACAGGTTACTACAGAGAGGTTAAGGACGGCCTCAAGGTCGCACAGGTGGATCTAAGATAATCTTCCCCTTCAACAGCCACAGGTAACAGCTAAGCTAAGAAGCTCCGAAGTTCTCGGGCCCAGGCTAAGCGATGGGGAGAGCAAATGAACAGCTGCTCCAAGGTCAGCTTGCAGAGGCCAAACTCCTCCGCGGGAGTCCACCGCGGCCCCCTTCCTATTCTCGCGGGCCAGGTGTTTCCCCCTTCACCCGAGGCTGCCTTTCCGGGCCCCTGGCAAAGGAGCCCCTGCCCTTCTCACAGGACAGATCCCTGGGAGGGACGGAAAGGGAAGGACCACCACTCTCCCCCTGGGGGGTGCGGTTCAGTTCCAGGAAGAGGGTCCACATCTTGGTCATTTGTTTCTCTCCCACCTCTCTCATCTCCAGAGACAGGACAGACTCTGCCCCACGTTAGGTCCCCAGGCATCAGACAAATGAACAAAGTCCTTTTGCTGAAACTTCACTTAGACTTCTGGCCTCCAGAACTGTGAGGGGCAAACTTCTACTGTTCTAAGCCCCCACCTCCATTTGTCCTAAGTTGTTATGGTGGCCCCAGGAAATGAACATGGCGTCCTAAGAGGGAGAAGGCTCCGATCTGGCAGGTGAGGAATTTAAGGCTCAGGAAAGCGTAGAGGGTCGTCCATACTGAACCAGCTACTAAGCAATAAACCAAGACAAAGCCAGCCTGGCAGCTTCCCAAGCCCTGTTCTGAGCTGCTAAGCCAGTCCACACAGGCGGCGAGTAGTGGGGAAGGCTATCGCCCCCCGCCCTCATCTGTACATCTCATAGCCTCTCCACGGAAAAAGAAAACTGGGACCAAATTCTGCCTCCTCCACCCCTGGGCCCAGACCATGCCCTCGGCTTCATACTCAGACAAGTGTCCACAGCCGACAACAGAGAAAATGTGCCTGTGGCTTCGGCCCGGAGTGTCCCTCTCTTGGGCAGCTCAGAGACTAAGTCGGGGAGTGGATCTGACATGAACCTCGGCCCCAGGGCTGCTCTGAAAGTCAACAGCTGCCAATTGCTTTCCAGGAGAAGGAACAATGAAATTGAGCCTTCTAGCTTGTTCTCATTCACTCTTCGTAATCGCTGACACCCATCACTGACCCTCAGGTCCAAAAACCCCTTCAACATCCTCACCCCAGGCTTCTCTTTCTCTGAATCTAATCACTCCTCTTCTGGGTGTCTCCAGGTCATGTCTGCCCTTCATCCAGAGGGCCTTGGGATGATTAAAACTTGGGTATTCTCTCTGGGACTTGGAAGAAGGGCTAGGGTCCCTTGGGTCAGGGGCTGCTGTTATCAGATCTCAGACTCACTTCAGGCTTTCTGGGGGTACACCTGAAGCTCAGCCTCATAAATGTAGAAGTGAGGGCAGGAGAGTTACATCCCAGAGGGCAAATCTGTGCCTGTCGGAAATGTGAAAGATTTGTCAATAGCACATGGAATCGGCTACCTCAATTGTGAGACCTCAGCCGCAGTTTCGGCTGTTACATGAATTAAACGCAGCTCTCTTTCTTTGTCACTGATACCTTTGCCTCTCCCATCACAACCTATTTGCTCACTTGGTCGAGAACCATCAGAAGCCAACACTAAGAAGGCATCTTGGTTCCATGATTAAAGAAGCAACGATGTCCTATCTGGAAACTGTGCTAAAGAACCACAGGCAGCATGAGGTTGTGGCTCAGGACCATGGACAGCACCGTGAACACACACTTTCCCTAGAGCAGACACCGTGCGCAGACCGGTTCTGGGGTCGCTTCCCTGCCTGGCACTGTGAGATGTAGCCTCTGAGACAGATGGGGCTGCGTCCGCGCAGCACTGGGACTGCCGTCCTGCCCAGAGCGGCCTCTGGAAAAGCCTTCTGATGGAGGGCTCTGCTCCTGTGTGTGCAGAGGGACAGGTCTGTGGGGTCCCAACTAAACAACAGCACCGGGGACACATGTAACCATGGGAGAAGCTGCCGGTCGCCGAACTGTCAAGCCCTGGAAATGGGCCCTTCCTGAGGGAACGAGGTCCCCACCCCTAAATGCCCTTTGGGAACACTGCAGAGTTGGCCGCCCAGGCTGCCCTGAGAGGGTATTCAGATACCTGATAGAAAAACGCCTTTCGGACATCGAATTCTCTAATTAAATGGCCCTTTGGTGCCCCGAAAGCTCTCTCTGCCCGCATGTGACTCTCTGGCCTGCTTCCCACTGCTGCCGAAGGCTGGCAACGGCCGCGGCCGGCGGCTCACCTTCCCCAGCCTGTCTTCCTGCTTCTCCACTTACTGTCTTCCCAGGCAGCTCCTCCCTAGTACAATAGGTTACAGTTATAAAGAAAATGTTTAGGACATCTAAGATTTTTTAGGGCAACTTGGTAACATGTATAAGAAACTTTAAATAAGACTACCCAAGCTCTGGTGGGTACAAGGCAGTATAAACATGATGTTACCCCTTCTCTTCTCGGGAAATGCTTCCAAGCACTAAGGAGAACAAGCGAGACACAAAGTCTAGGCTGGATAGCTAGAAAATATCTCTATTTCTTATAACTGTGTCTGAATGAGGGCTGCCCCACACGATAAAGGTCTAACAGGGCCATGGGAGGCCACCTACAGAGGATGGCTACACTGCGGAGCTCGTCTCAGTGAGGACACAGGCCCTGGGGCTCCAAACCAACCTCCCTATGTCTGAAACGAGGAAATGGGGATTCACAGACTGGCAGCAGAGAACAGCCAGGATTCCCAGACTGGCCCAGGGAACGGGCTCTGGGAGGTCAGAGAAAAGAGCAGAGTAGACAGTAGAGCTGTGTCCCTGGGGCTGCTGATTTCCGTTGGCTGAGGAGAAGTAAAGGCTCATGGACATGGCCACGACTGTGTGTGATACGGGACCTTGCCTGGGACTCAGGGGAAATTCTTGCTGGACAGAAACTCTGCCCTGGACCATCCGCTTTAAATCATTCCTTTAAATAACAAACCTGGGGGCTGGGGGTGGGAATCCACTTCATTGAAAGACTAGGAATTATAGGAAATAAACCAAAATCAAACGAGTATAAAAATACGGAAAAAAAAGTAGGAACAAAATAGAAATAAATAAATGTAGGACAGTTACAAGAAAACATGTCACAGAGTCACACTAAACATTGTTGACAAGCATTACCATGAACTCAAAAATATTAAAAACAAACACCTCTTTAAAAAAAAAAAGCTCAATACAGATATACAGAAGCTCAAGGAAGGGATAGCACGGCATCAGTGGGAAATAAAACATGAGTTGGCAGAACTCTGGAAAGAAGCAGAAAAACAAAGTAAATCCATGCTGGAAGCAGCCCAAAGGCCAGTAAATTGGCTGAAAAGGTGGCAAGAGTCAGAGAGGATAGCATCGGGAAACCAAGCAAAAGTACATGGAAATGCAGCCTGATCTTCAGGGGACATATTCTAAGACCCCCCAGTGGATGCCTGAAACCCGGATAGGGCCAAACCCTATATATACTATGTTTTTCCTATACATATATACCTATGATAAAGTTTAGTTTCTAAATGAGGTACAGTAAAATTAACAACTAATAATAAAACAGAACAATTATAATGATACAGTCATACCTCAGTATTCGTTGGCTTCAGAACTCATCAAACCCTGTACTCATCACATTTTGATGAGAAAAAAAGCGTTTCACCACTCGGCACTTGCTGGGGACTCATTGCACTTGCTGGCACTTATATGAGTCACGACATTGCGCCGCAAAGGAGAATGCTTTATTTTTCGGTGCTAGTTGGTTTCGGCACTCGTCACGAGTTCCAGAACAAAGTAACAAGTACCAAGGTACCACTATATACGGTAACAAAAGTTATATGAATGTGGTCTCTTTCAAAATACCTTATTGTACTTCACTCACTTTTATGGCTTCTCGTGGGCGCACCCGAATTGCCAGTGTCACTGTACTCGTACTTTGGGGCCATCATTATGTAAAACAAGGGTTAGCTGAACACAAGCATTGCGATACTATGACAGCCAACCTGGTACCCGAGACAGCTGCTCTGTGGCCAGCAGGCAGGGAGCATCACAGAGCGGAGCACGCTGAACCAAGGGGTGAGGCACGCCCCGGGTGAAGCAGAGCAGGTGACAAAGATTTCACCACGCTACTCAAAATGGCACACAATTTACCGAAAGAACTGTTTATTTCTAGAATTTTCTATTTAATAATTTTGGACCACAGTTGACTGCAGGTAACTGAAAAACACAAAAAGCAAAACTGCAACTAAGGAGGGATTGCTATAGTTCCGGTTCTATAATTATTAAATAAATTGAATCAGTAGTTTAAAAGCTTCTGAGAAAGAATTCTCTAGGCTCAGATGGTTTCACTGGCAAAATTTACCATTTAAAGAAGAAATAATGCAGATTCTACACACTCTCTTCCAGAAAACAGAAGAGGACCGAACACTCCGTCATGAGACTGGCATTTCCTTAGTACCGAAACCAGATGAAGACAGTACGACAGAAGGGAACTGCAGCTCAATGTCCTTTAGTAACACAAAGGCAAAAATCCTCAATTGAATGGTAACAGATGAAATTCAGCAATACGTAAAAAAAAATAACATACCGTGACAAAATGGACCTTATCCTGGAAATGTAATAATATCCATAAGTCAATGTAAACCATCATATTAACAGTTTATAGAAGAAAAATCAAGTGATTATATCAAATGATGCAGAAAAAACATCTGACAAAATTCAACATCCATTCATGAAAAAAGCATCAGCAAAATAAGAATGGAAGAGAATTTCCTCTCCTTAATGAAGGGTATTCATTAAAAAAAAATCTACAACTAACATCATCCTTAATGGTAAAAGACTGAAAACCCTTCCTGTGAGGTTGGGAACAGGGCAGGGAGTCTCATGACTGATATTCAGCATTATATGAAAGTTCTGGCCAAAGCCGTAAGGCAAGGAAAAGAAACAAAATCATAAATTAAAAGGAAGAAATAAAACTGCCACTATTTTCAACAACATAATTGCCTACATAGAAAATCCGCCCCCGCCAAAAAAATCTATCTAAAAATTAACACAGCTAGGCCTCAAGGAAATTTAGCAAGATCACAAGTACAAGGTCAACATGCAAAAATCATCTGTATTCCTATACACAAGCAACAAACAACTGGAAACATAAAAAATGTTTAAATATCACTTACAATAGCTCCAAAATTTTGAAATACTTAGGTGTAAATCTAACAAAATTATTATAAAATCTGTATACTGAAAACTTACAAAATGCTGGTGAAAGAAATCAAAGCAGACCTAAATAAATGGAGATACTTATATAATCATGGATTAGAAGACCCAACATAGTATAGATTTTAACTCTCCCCAAAGTGCTACACAGATTTAATGCAATATCAATCAAAATCCAGCAGGATTTTTTGTAGCTATTGACAAGCTGATTCATAAATTTATGTCAAAAGCAAAGGAAATAGAATAGTCAAACAATTTTGGAAAATAATCTAGAGAAGCTGCATTACATGATTTAAAGAGTCATTATAAACCTGAAGTAATCAAGACAGTGTGGCTACTTGTGACATGACAGGCATATGGATCAATGGGCAGAATATAAAGTCCAGAATAGATCCTAATCAATTTGTGACAAAGGTGTAAGGTCATTCAACAGAGAAAGTTGTTTTTTTCAACAAGTGGTGTCATAACAATTGGTCATCCACATACAAGTAAAACCAAAACAAACGAGCAACCTTGAACTAAACCTTTATATAAAAATTAACTAAAAATAGATCGTATGTCTAAATTCAATACACGAAGTCAAACAATTTTTAGGAAGAAACACAGGGGATAATAATTGTGACCTAAGACTAGGCAAAGGTTTCCTTGAAATGCCACCAAAAGAAAGATCCATTTTCAAAACTGATAAATTGGACCTCATCAAAATTTAAAACTTTTGTTCTGTGAAAGGCTCTCTTAAGATAATGAAAAGTCAAGCTGTAGACTGGGAAAAAAATATTGGCAAGTCACATTTACGACTCAACACTAAGAAAAAAACCCACTATTAAAAATGGGCCAAAACCTCGAACAGACACTTCATTATGAGTCATTACAGAAACGCAAATTAAAACCACAATTAAATACCAGTATACATCTCCTAAAATAGCCAAACACACACATACAACCAAAACAATAAAAATGGTTTTATCAGTTTCTTACAAGGTTAATCTACCAGTTACCACATGACACAACAATCCCATGCCTGAGTATTTACCCTGGAGACAGAAAAACTTATATTCACGCAAAACGTGTGCACAAATGTTTGTAGCAGCTCTGTCTGTAATCACCAAAAACAAGTTTATTCAGCGAAAGAATAAACACACAGCAGAACATGCACACGGCAGAACGTGCCCACGGTGGAGCCTGACTGAGCATAATGGCCCGAGTGAGTCACAAAGGCCATCTCCAAGGTTCTGCACTGGATAAGCCCACGTGTCAGATATCATGAAAAAGACAAAACTATAACAATGGAGAGCAGATCAGTGGTTACCAGCGTTTCAGGGTGGGGTAAGGGTGTGACTACAATGAAAACACCAAGCAGGGCTTGCCTGTATGTCCGGACACTTACTCTAACATTTGCTAGAAAAATAAACCAGCTAAGTAGCCTTCTGAAAAAGAGGAGTCGGGAGGGCTAGCTCCCTGAGTATGAAAATGCATCATCTAACTACGATCAGTGAAGGAGTGTGGGCAGGAGGGTATGAGGAAACAGACAAATCACTGAAACGCTACAGACTGTCTGAAAATAGACTCAAATACAACTGGGACAGAGAACGCACATGCCTGTCAACAGATAAAAAGGTGGATTATTTGAATAGCTTAGGGATATCTGAGTAGCTATTCGGAAAAAAACTGTATACTGACTGTAGCCCTTCTACCTTAATAAATTCCAAATCAATCAAAGATTTAAATTAAGAACAAAATGAAACCTTTATAGTATTAGAATAAGTGGGTTGAGTGTGTGTGTGTAATTTGGGGGTAACAAAAGAAAGGCTTTTTCACCATACCACATACATTGGAAGCCAGAAAAGAAAAATACTGATAAATGGGACTACTTAAATTTTTTTTTGAACAAGTAGAAAACAATTTTTAATAAAAAGTTTAGAAATTATTTATAATACACATCATGGAAAAAGGGCTAATTTCTGTAATATACCAAGAGCTTCTTCTAATCAGTAAGACTAACAATCTAATACAAAGTTTTACAAATATGTGAATACACAGTTCACAGAAAAAGAAAATATGATCAACTATCTTAATAATAAGATAAAGGCAAAGTAAAATTATAAGACAACTGCTTGTATATGCCACAACCACACAAACCGAGCAGTGTGACAATATTCGGGTAAGGATGGAGGAAACAGACACTTCTGTTTAATGCTGATTAGACTGTAACTTAATTCAGTGTTTATCCATCAACAGGGGACTGACTAAATTAGCGAAGGCACATTCACTGGGTTGACTACCAACCGCCCCAGGTCAAGGCCCTTCACTTGCTGTCATAACTGGGAAGCTTCTTGCAGGGGCTTCCATGTGGCTCCTCGTTCTCATGCCTCCTTCTCAGTGGGGTCTTCCTCGACCTCCCAGTTCACAAGTACCCACTCCCTGCGCCTTTTAGCTGTTTTATTAATTTCTTAATGACGCCCACTGCCATCGGACATACTAAGGTGCACACACATTTTGTTTATGTACTGTCCATGTCCCTCTCTAGAACATGTGTCAACAAGGGCCACAGCCTCTTCGGCACCTAGAACACCACCAGACACATCGTAGCTGCTCAGCAACATCTCTTACTGAGGCCTTCCTCTACGGACTCACAGAAACCAACTCTTTAGGTTACACTCCTAAGTTGAAAAAGCAAGGTGCAGTGTGTGTGCCACATATGCCACACATGTGCAAAAAGAAAAGGCAAGGGAAGTGCCCATCTCTGGAAGGACTAGTGAGAGGGAAGGGACCACAGCAGCCTCCTAGGAGAAGACAAGGGTGGGGTCAAGGTGGGCGGGAGGCTTTTCCTACCTTTTGAATTATGCATTGTTCCTTCAAAGTTTGCATGATAAACAGTTTAAAATGATACGTTTTAAAAATATGGAAGTCCTTTAACTGAGAATACAATTTCTAGAAATTTATTCTAAGAAAATAATCTGACAAATACACAAAAACATGTTCAAAACCCAGAAACAATGTAACTGAGGTCATGCTCCTAACAAGGAGGGAAGTGCTCTCGCTGTGAGCTCAGCCACAAATCCCGGTCATCAGACAGCAGGAAATCGAGCCACAATGAGGTGGTAGTAACAGTTAACATGTACTGCATGTACCTGCGCCAAGCACTGTTTTAAATACATGCTTTTACATGCAGGAACTCATATGATGTCCCTGTTGGCACCAAAAGGGAGGCAGGGGTATGTCCCATTCACCGACGAGGAAACTGAGGCATGGAGTTTGCTCAAAATCATTGTGGTCTTCCATAGCACCTGGGCACCCCCCACCCTGGGCCTCATCACCCTGCACTGTCATTACTTAGTAATCGTCCACCTTCCTGAACAGAAGACGCATGTTCTCAGGTGAATCCAGCTGTGGAGTAACAGCCTCACACCACTCAGAAACATGGCGGATGCCTCTGACCCTGCTTACCGAATCCATGTGGACGGCAAACAAAGGAAGGGCACCACGAAGGGAAGCCCAGCACCGGAAAGACGCTCCCTGCAGGGGCTCCCTCAACAGGAGGGACCTTCATGAAAGATGCCCCGGGGGAGATGCCCCGGTGGGTTCTAACTAGGGAAAGAGACGAAGTCCCCAAGTCCTCCCCATTTACAGCACACAGACGTGGGATTGCGTGTCCTACCACTGCCGACACTAGAGGTGCACCTTTCATTACTCTCAGCGCTGTGTGCTTATAATTCAGCAGTGTGTAAAATTTTATAAAGGCGCAACGAGGGGTGGGCTAATGACAGCTACTGTGGCAGCCCGTATTTAGTGCATTTTTCACGTCACAGAAATCTGGCCTGGAACGGAATGCCACATGCATAAAACAGGTGATGAAGGGGGGGGATGGGTTAGGGGCTTTGTGACAAGACGTTCCTAGTATCAAGAGGGTCATCCCCTTGACTTTCAGTGAGAGGCGAGGGCAGATGTGGAGGGGGTCGAGAAGCATGTCTCAATGAGCTGGACGCAGGAAGCTCACTGCCAGCCAGGCTTCAAAGAGAAAAGCTTTCTCATGGAGAATAATTAAGGCAAGAGACCCCCCAAGAGAAAGCAGTTGAAGCGATTGCTGTATTGACAAATGCATAATTTTATCTTGGAAAAAGAAATTCCCTGCCTTTGCAGAAGTGAGTTCTAAAATAACTACCTTTCAAGGACCAGCGTCCTAATTGAGTTTTTATTCATTGGCGACTGCAGATGAGCCAGGGCGGGTCCTGGAAGTTGAGCCCTGAAGCCACAGGTCTGGTGTCACAGCTCATCAATCTCACGTGCTGGACCACACAGGTCAATGGGGCAGCCCTGGGGCGAGGTGCCACCCGGGCCCCCCACAGGGCTCAGAGCAGCCCGGTTCCAGGAGGGGCCCACGAGGCAGGAGCCTTGGAGCTGCAGGAGATGAGCGCCGGCTGGGCACCGCTGGTGGCAGGCTGCCCTTGAACAGTGGACAGAGGGAACGGTGACGCTGCAGCCGGCCTCCCAGAAGCAGCCCTCCCATCGTCCTGCACTGTCCCTCGCTCCCGCCCCACTCTCCAAAGATGAAGAGAGTTTCGGCTTTCCTCATCCTGACCACACCATGGGGAAGAGGGGAGGGGGCTTCCGGGCAGCAGCCATGGGAGCCATCCACTGCCAGTCTTCACTAAGGTCATCCGAGGGTCAGGCAGAGCCCAAAGGGCTGCCGTCCAAGCTCAGAGGGACCATCCCCAGGACCCACCTGGAGAACCCCTACAGGTACCAACAAGGCTGGGAAACCAACCATAAGAGCCCCTGTCCACCCCAGACACAGAGCCAAGAAATGTGATAAACGGTCATCTCTTTTCACTTAGTAAAACAATTAAAGCAGATCCATATTTTCAAACCATCACCAGGAACAAGCCAAAGCCACAGTACAAATCAAAAAAGAATAATTAAAACCCTCACTTCTCACAATACCACAGAATAAGGCAATTACAAGGCACTTCTAATGAGCAATTTATGTGATTTAAAAAGTCAGTGTCGTGATGTGCAAAGGACACCTCGCGTGAGTTACTGTTAGTGACTCACTGGACTTTGATCCCTGGGTCTGGCCCCTGCCCGCTGTGACTTCTCTGTCACCCTCTCCTCGTATTTCTGGGCTCCTGGATTACAGCCATGGAAGATTTCCCGCATAAGCTCAGACTTTGACTCGCATTTAGAAAGCGCCTTCAACACAGGCTCGCATCCGGGATGGCGGGTAATTGCTGCTAGCGTCCAATGTGTGCGCTGTATCTCATCTATGATATGCAATTTAGAAGCTATATTCTAGTAAGAGAACTTTATGACTTGCTGTCATGATAAATAAAAGTTTATGGCATAATGGAATTAATATTTACTTTGAGTGCAACACAGACTATTCAAATAAAGTTGCTCTGGAATAACTTTAAACCAGGAGAGTTTGAAAATGTCACCAACTGATAACAGGACTTGAATTCGCTTCCCCTTATTGCCTGCCAATTACTTTCAATCTTTCAATTTTCTGGTTCAATCAATTCCTATACAATTTTCTAAACAATTACTGTAGTTAAAACCATGGGTGTTGGATGTGCTGTATTAAACGTGGAAGGCACTGCTGCGCGGCTGCAGGCCTAGGGCAGAGGGAGAGGAGGAGAGCGAGCGAGGGTGGGGACTCAGCACCAGGGTCAGGGCAAGGTGCTAGGGGCGGGAAGAAGGGAGAGAACGTGTTCTAATGCCATCCTCCAAAGCCGCTCTTTTCACAAGGGCATCTGTGACTCATCGGACATTCAATCTGCTGCTTTAATGTGAAGGGAAACTTCTTTAAAAATAATGTTATCTCAGATCTAAATTACACAGCGGCTGCTTGATTCTAAAACAAATCTGCAGCAAGCAACTCTTACTGGATTGTAAATGATAACTTATTTAAGGTGCGGGGGTCAGTTAGTCCAGATTCTAAGTGGAACAGAGCCACAGTCAGGTTTACTGTGAAGCTAACAGCATTAAGCCTCAGGACCCCTGGCGCGGCACGGGCCCCTTCTAAGATGCTAAGCCTTATCTTGTGTTCATTATTTTGTGTTGTTTACTCTTATACGGGGCCCCCAAATCTTACTGGCCTTGGATCACATAAAACTGATATCTGCCCCAGATTAAAAATAAACTGATATTTCAAAGCAAAACAAAACAATCCCTTATAAGGAGCTGGCTCTCATGTCCTGGGGTGGGGTGGTGTGGGGACCTCTGGGGGTCTCAGTACAAAGTGCTCCCCATCAAGCATGTGTCCCTGTGCGTGGGGCTGGGTGTGGGGAGTGCTGCCTGAAGGTGACCAGGGAGGAGGTGGAGACAGTGGGCTTTATCTGAAGCTTCCAGGAGACAAGACAATGGCCAGCCTCTGACTCAGGGGAGCTGCTGGCTTAGGGTGAAGCTGGAAGCTCGCCGAGTCTGAGTCATGCAGCAGCAGGAGGCAGACTGCCCAGGTCCTAAGCAAGTGGGAGAACTCCCAAGCGAGCGTGGATTGGCAGGGTGGGCCGGCCCCCCACCTCTCTTGCCCTGCTGTGGTCCGTAGAGGATTGTCAAAAGGGGAGAGACTGCTGATGATGCTGTCACAAGGCCAACACCAGAGCTCTTGCTCAAAGGCTGAGATGATTTTAATAATATTTCTAGATGTACAGAGTGCCTTTAACATAACAAAATCAAGCCATTATTTCATATACTGCTTCACTACGAAGAGGCACTTTGCTACTGGCTCCGTAATGACAGGTAGCCCATGAACATGCAGAGTGTGCTGGGTAGGGAACCGGGGCCTCTGCACTTCCAGCTCGTATTTTGAATCAGAGTTTTCAGATACTTTGAAGATGAGAAATCAGGCCCAGAGAGGGGAAAGTACTTGTTTCAGGTCACACAACAAGTCAGCGGAGATATAAGATGTAAACTACAGGCATCTGGCTCGATTAGATCTGCCCCACCATTAGAGCCAGTGACCTCCTTAGTCTTCTGCTGGAGAAGGAATGAGCCAGCGGTATGCCTGGAACCTTTAGCCTGGCTGGTAGCAGAGGAGAGGGGCAGGGGGTCAACGTGCTGACTGCCCGGTGGGGGCTCATCTTGAAGGTTTGGTGACTCTCATCTCAGCATTAGACCAAACGATCAAAACGGTTCCTGGGTGCATTTTCAGAGTCCTAGGTCAGGGATCTGGGTACTCCAGAGCCTAGCACAATGCCTGGGACATTGTCAGTGCCTATTCAAAGTTTTCTAGATAAAGAATTTAGTAAGTATCTACTATAGAATGCATTGATAAATGCATAAATGACCCCCAGATAGAAGTGACATATGCGACAGATTTTGGTAATCCAGGGCCACATGCGCACCAGACTCTAGAATGCTCCCCGCCAAGCAACAGGACTTCTGAGCCAGTAGGTGGGAGGATGTTCCCATGTGGCCAGACCCCCAGAGAGAGGAGAGGGGTGAGGGCCCTTTTTAATTCACAGCCAGAGAAAAGACAGTCACTGTGCCTCCAGCAGAAAATACACTCCTGGGGACTCCAAGGGCCCAGACAGCACACCTGTCGGTGCCTCTTCTAGAGCAGGAGAGGATCTCTGACACCAGGAAGAGGGGAGCTGTTCTGCACATGAGCACTGGGGGCCAAGCCTCTGGGGAAAGTGACGAGGCATCCAGCCTCCTGCTGCCCCCAGGACCTCTGCACGCTCCCTGGCTCTCCCAGCCCCTTTCCTGAAGGAAGCCCTGCCCAGTCCTCAGCCAGTGTGTGGTCCTCTGTGCAGGGACATCCCACTGAGTCTTCCCACTGACAACCCTTCCCTGGGAGGTCCCTACAGGACCAGCATCCAAGTGTACCTGCAAAGCCTTTGCAGTGGCTTTGTTCATTTCAGATTATAAGCCGCCTGATGACTGTACTTCAGCCAAAGGACTGCCTCGTCTCACACTACAAACACATACGGAACTGTCTCCAGTCAGGGTGATGATCTGGTGCAGGAAGTGAGCAGAAATAGTAAATGTTAACTCAGGGCCACCTGGCTTCCAGCTATAGTGAAGTGGCTGATGCTGGACTTGCCCTCCCTCTGGAAACAACCATAAAACTGCACAAAAATATGAGGTTGCTCTTTGTGGGCCCAGAACATCAGGCCAGTAAAAATCTAAGGACAGCTAGGACTTGCAGGCCTGGCCTCTGGGAAGAAGGGCGCTGTTGCAGGAGGCACACCTCGAAGTCGGCCTGGAGGTTCCCTGGGGTGTGTGGCCGAGGGCGGAGCTGCCCACATGCAGGGTGAGACGTGACAGCAGCTGCGGCACTGAAAGCTAAAAGAGGACCCTGGAGGTCATGCAGTGGTGGGGAGGGAGTACTGAGCTCCGGCCCAGCCAAACAGGAGAGCACCCATGGAGGGCCTGCAGCCTTCATTTAAGGCTCCAGAAAGTCCAGGGTGGAAGAGTGGGGCCCATGCCCTTGATTAAGGGCCAGAGCCTACAACTAAGGACAACACCCAAAGAGGCCAACCTAACAAAGATTACCACCAAGCCTGGCTGGACCCAGAGGATCTACCGGTAATGTAACTGCCTGTCAGAACAAAACAACACTGTTTATGGGAAACAGCACAATCCACACTCCCTACAACATTTCTTCCACGATATCTAGAACATACCATGTTCATGGATTGAAACAGGTCTACGGATTTAACTTCATAATCAAAAAGAGATTTTCTAACAGGGAGAGAAACTGTTTTTGCAGAGCTACAGGCAGTTTTGCAGCCTTCTTTCTGCACTTGCCCTCCAGTCCCTCCCGTTGCCTCTCAGCAGGCGTCTCACGGTTAGCTGCCACCTGCCTCCCGTTCACTCTGTCCCCAGGGCTCCACACTTGCCTGTTTTCCCCTCCGCCTCATGGCCCCATTGTCTTCCTTTCCTTTGCTGCCTTCTCCGCCTTCCCCTTCTTCCAGAAAGTGCCCTGGGGCCTCGGTCTCTGGTCATCTTC
The DNA here is from genome assembly GCA_004026545.1 of Mormoops blainvillei. Lineage (NCBI taxonomy): Eukaryota > Metazoa > Chordata > Mammalia > Chiroptera > Mormoopidae > Mormoops > Mormoops blainvillei. The sequence continues at coordinate 20,605 of PVJD01002791.1, forward strand.
TCTCCCATACATTTTTGCCCTAGATTCCCCTTGGATGGTCATCTGCAGCTGCTGCCTACAAGGTCTGAGTCTCCGGGCTGACTGCTCCCTGTGCTCTGGGCTTGGATAGTCAATAACCACTGAGCACCCACACTCGGGTGTTGCATTTCATGTGGCCAAAACATAACCCTTGATTTTCTCCCCCATACCCACTCCTCTCCTATAATTCACTATGCTGGGCACCAGCACCACCCTTCACCATTTCTTAGGCCCCGACTTTGGAATCACCTTTAATGTCTTTCTTTCCCTGCCCCCGCCCCCCACAAGTTATCAAGGACTTCTGCCATCAGCATCTTCAAAGCACATCCTGAGTCGGCGTCCTTCTCTCCATCTGGGCTGCTGTGACTACCCTGAGCTGCCCCTCCCTTTGTCTGGCAGGTAAAACCTGGTGATGGTTTACCCGTCCCGGGGACCGTGGGTGCTGGAGGTAAGCAGTGTGAGGACAGGCCCGGCCCTGCCTCTTGCTAGCTGCACAGCCTTGGGACAAATATTCAGGCTCTCTGTGGCTCATTTTCCACCATGAAGCGGGGCTCCTGAGGGCCCCTCCTCTCTCCGAGGCCTGGTACAAAGGACCAGGAGGCCTGGGTCTGAGGAGCACATCCCCCATGGCTCCGCCGGCTTGCTCGCCCCGACAGAACAGGACACTGTGCTGTGCACGTGCTGTGGAGGGACCATAGGCAGGAGCAGGTGGCACCCGACACACAGTTGGTGAAGAGCCGAAGCCCGTCCGCCAGCTCACAAGACACTCGACCCTCCCCACAACCATCGGGTGGGCCTGGAGGAAGGCCTCGGCCCAGCTGCATGTGGAGATGACCACAGCCCCGGCTGTCACCTTGAACGCAGCCTCGCAAGGGCCCTGAGTTGCTGGGCCCAGCCAAACCGTGCCCAGACCCCAAGCCCACACAAACAGTTAGGTGATAGCAGTGTGTTTTCGTAAGCCGCTAAAGTTAGAGGTCACTGTGACAGACACAGGTAACTGACAGCCTTGCCTTCTGGGTAGCACTAATCCCTTCTTAGATAGGGTCTGTCCCTTGTCAGTCCCCCTGCTGCCAGTGACGGGGTGTGGATATGATCTGTCTCACTCACTTCTGGACCCCCAGGAACTAGAACCAGGCCATGGCAAACATGCAGAAGTATTTGTTGAACGGATGAACAAATGTCACATAGCGGGCCTTTTCCCACGTGGCCATGTGATGCTGAAGTAATGAAGCCCTGGAAGTGACTGAGACTAGGCTTCTTCCTCTCCGCTCTCAGATTCACGTTGTCACCCACCATTCGGTTGGCCAGCAGGTGGTCTCTGGATCCCTGCCGCGGATCCAGAGCAGCACTAGGTACTGCTGTGCACAACGACAAAAAACCCACTGCGAACCCTCCCCGAGGAGTGACAGCCTGCTTGACAGGAAAAGGTCAGCTCCCAGGCCTGGGGCTCTGAGGGCAAGGCCACACGTGGAGATGCCATGCGAGAGGTAGGACCGGAATGGGGCCCTTGACAAGGCCGAGTGCACATCTGAGAGCCGCCCCACAAGTGTGCCCCTCCAACCCCGGCGGGTAGGTGCCGCTGGGATCCCTGCTCTACAGGTCGAAAGCCAATGCAGGAAGGAGTGCAGCAACTGCTCACGGCCACACAGCAGGCACACGGCAGAGCCGCTTTCTCGGCACCTGAAGTCGGCCCGTGGGCCTCGCCCCTGAGCGTGCTGTGAGGATGGCCGGCAGCAAGGAGGAAGGGTGTTCCTTCCTGGGCTAGGCCTGCGTGCAAGGAGGATGCTGGCACCAGGGTGACCTTGGAGACCAGGTCACATGCAGAGGGAAGCTGCAGGGCATACCTCAGAGGCCATCCAGGAAAGGTCCCCGGCAAGGGTCACCGTCCAGTCACTCCCCTGGGCAGGGTGGGTCCTTCCTTACCTGTAGCCTCCCAGTGTGACTGCAGAGTTCAAGGGTGACCATCTTCCCTTTAGCGGGAATAACATGAAAATACCCATTTATTTCTGGCTGACAAGAAATCACTATTCTAGGGGCCAGAAAGTTGTATGATTTGGCGTGATTCACTCTGGCAAACCAAAGAGGTGGGCGGTTCCTACGCTGAAGGCGTCTAACCACAGAATGTGTGCAAGGGGGCCGCTGCCCAGGTTGCCTGGCCCCCGCCTGCTGCCCTGACCTCCCCTCCGCCCTTCCCTCAGCTGCAGTCTAGTCCTGGGGCCTGAGGGCCACTGTCACAGTTCATCCCAAGAGCTGCTGGGGTTCTCTCCTTCCTTGTCCTTGGGAAAAGCTCAGTGTGGCCCCCAATACTGACCCTGTTGAGTGGCCAACAGGATACACAGGGATCAAACCTGGCGGGACAGAGCAGCCCCATCCGCAGACAGACAAGGGCACCACCCACGACCCAGAGGGGGCTCACCGCCGCTGATCTCCCCTGCCCTCGTGCCTCTAGGGATAGCTTGTTCTGGGGTGACCCCCCTGCAGGCCCTGGGGTTAGCTGCTGTCCTCTGCACAGAACTGAGGAAAGTCCGGCTGACTCTGGGCTCAGGCCCAACTGTTCTTCCCCAGGAAACGCCATCCACGGCTGTCACGCTATCGTGTGAGCTTTAATGGCAGGGCAGCAGGAGGTTGCCGGCAGGGCACAGGAGAAGGGTGACAAATGCCAAGTGCTCGTGACTATGGATGGAATCTCCTCCAACAGGCTCCGGAGGCCCCCATGGGGTGTTTGGAGAAAGGTGGAGGGCAGAGCAGAGCTCGGGGTCTGGCCACAACATGAAAACATGGCTCACCTTCATCCACAGGGGAGCCCCAATACACTGAGCTAGGGAAATTCATGTCTAGACTCCCCATCAAGAATCCTTAATGGGGTGCAATGCATTTTCACCACCCCCTCCAATCACATTGAAATTTTTGGAGCATTTTGTCGCAACAGACGAAAAGGAGCCACTGCATTGTGAAAGCCACGGTGATAACTACGTTTCCCGAATGATGGTGAGAAAGCGAAAGACAAACCAAAGCAGGCAGGCGCACCCAAGGACCACAGAGCAATCCGACCTCCACCCCACCATGCTCTGCGCGATCTACAAACTGGCTCATCGTGGCCCTTCTGTCTTGGCTGACAAATGACCAACTGGGCCCACTCACCCAATACCAGAGCAGCCCCAGCCTGCAAAGGCCTCCAGCTGCGAAGGGAGGACTCTCGCAGCTGGCCATCTGCCAGCACACGTCATCCCCGCCACCGTGGGCCTCGCAGCAGCTTCTGGGAACGGGGTCTCTGGTCACTGGGACAGGCTGTGCTGGTGTTTCCACCCTTCACCGGCCCCCATTCTCCAGCCTTGTCCCCCCGTCTCCAGGAAGCAGCGGAGTCCCCATGGAAATGAGCGGGGCTCCAGAGCCCCGCAGCCCAGGAGGGGCCGGACCCTGGGGAGAGTGCTGGCTGCTGGGAGGGCGGTTCTCCCCAGGGTGCCAGGAGAATGGGACCAGGACTGGCTTTCCAGGAGTTCACTGCTGACACCTCTCTGGTGGGAGAGGGGCAGTGGGCTAGGGGGCGAGGGCTCTCCGGCAAGTCCTCTGCCTATTTCCGAATGGGGCCAACAAAGCCACAGAGAACTCTTGGCTTGGAATCAGGAGTTCTCTCCACGGGAGCTGGGCACATGACCACAGGAACACCAACATGCTTGGGCCGAGCGGCCGAGCTTCCGCAGCTGTCCGTGGGCGCAGCACAGCACTTAAACGCAGCCCACAGTGACTCCCACAGGGCCGGGAAGAGGTCTCTCCAGAAGGAATTCGCCTGGGGATCAGTTCGGAAACCTGCGCCAGCGCTGAGTTTGCGCTCTCTCCCTGAGTACTGCGGGTGGGGGCTTCAGCGTCTGGGCTGACAGGCCCAAAACAGAAACAGTGGCAGCGAGGACCGGCCCCCGAAGATATTAAGTCTCAGAATGAACAGCAGGGCTGGGTGGCAGAGCTGTGGGGTTTGGTCCCACCCCCAGCCTCTCCAACGTGCTCGAGCAATCCCCGCGAAGACCCTCAGGAGACATGCACGTCTGCCAGGGCCGAAGTACAGGGAGGCTTCCAGGGAACAGAGTATCGGCTCTGCCTGCTAAATAAGTTCTTTCAAAAAACTATTTTTTTCCTTTTTTTCAAACTTCTAGTATGTAAAAGCAGTTCAGAATTGATCCCCGGGGGGACTCTGTCCAATAAGCCTTCCCCCAAGCTCACATCCCAGGAATCCTCAGAACAAGGCACCACTGCAGCAATTCAATCTCCATAGAGTTTATTTTTAAAATATTTCATTTCTGGCCACCCATCCTTAGATCTCCAATTTGATTTGGCTTCTATAAATGGATTTTTCATAGTGTAGGTGGAAAGTATATTTAATTTCAAATTTCTGCAAACTAAAATAGTCAATATAAACGTCAGAGTGTGTTTTCGCCATCCACCGTCCCCGCGACGTGCGGGCCAGCTTGGAGGTGGGCATGCGTGCCCTTGGGCAGCATTCTCAGATGTCTCCGTGTACAGAGCCCAGGCAAAACAGCGGGGGAAGCTGCCATCTGGTTTTCTTCCCTGCACCACTCTCTGTTTCCAGACAGTTGCTGGAAAGAGGAACGCGCCTCTAGTGTTCCAAGTAAAAAGCCAAATTTGGGTAGCAACCAAAAATGTCTGAGAGTAATACGGCCAGTAGAACAGAATGAGGCTGGCTGCCCTGTCCCCACTGCCACCCATTCCTGGGCTAAGTTCTCCTCTCTTCCGCTTCTGCCAGCCCAGGAGTGAAGCATAAAGCCCTGTTTGGTGAGCATCCCTGGCAAGGAAATAACCTGGGTCCAGGAGACAAGCAGGCCATTTGCTCGGTATGATGAGGAGGGTGCACCTGGGAGAACAGTCATACTGGGAACAGGCGCTTAGCATACACCTCCTCTCCACAACTCCTAGGAGCTATGCATTATTGATTCCATTTTAGATGAGGACACCGAGGGTCAGAGAAGCCCACTGCTGCTGCTTAACAACTCCGTGGCAGAGCTGGGTCAGAGTGGCTTCGCAGCCCAGGTCCTTCCCACCAAGTGAGCCAGCACTCTCCCCGCTGCGCACAGGTCTACAGAGTCCCCCACTAGGGGTGGGCCCGCCACAGTGCGGCTGCCTCCACATCTCTGCCCACCTCACCTCACCCCTACCTCTCCCAGCGGTGGGTACTGTGTCAGCTCCCAGAGCGAAGGCCCACCTGAGCCTTGAGCGGGCGCATCATGAGGAGGCCAGGCCATGCATTCCCTGGCCCAGCATGGGCTAAGGTTCTGGTGGACCCGGAGGACAAGAAAATGGACTTGGGAGCCTATATTGTGCAGTCAGCACTTGAGAGCCAGGGGTGAGTTCCCAGCCTGCCACTGAGAGCTGAGTAATCCTAGGTATCCTGTCGCCTGTGAGCCTGTTGCCCCACCTTCCAAGTCCCAGGAAATCCCGGGGCAGCCAAGTCTAAAGGAACCTCTGAGGATATGTTGTTAAAAGCACAACTGAAAATTGTCAGGGGTTTTCCAATGGTTGGAGCTTCATTCTACTGCTGTCCCCAGTCCCAGGGCAGGTGGCAGCCCCGAAGTGACTGTCCTGACATGATGATGACAGTGACAGAGATGATCACATGGATGTGAAAGACTTACATGGATGCAAGTCAAGCTGAAGACAGCAGTCCATTTAAAAGTGGAGAAAACATTTAAAATTTATCTCAATACAGGCTGAAGATTCAGGCATCCAGTGCCCTGGGGGAGTCATTTCAACACATCTGTTTGGAGATTCAGCATGGCCTCACAGAGCCCCAGTGGCATGATGCTTCCCGCAAATGTCCCAGCCCCAGGCACCCTTGCTGAAGGACGGCAGGGGACCCGATGCTGTGCAGCAGGGTGCACCCCACCTGCGGCTCCACTTCCCAACCCACACCGGGTAGTGCCGAGGGCGCAGCCGCTGGGAGGGAAGAAGGCACGGTTCACAGTCATGCGGCCCACAAAGGCTGTCTCATGCAAGAGGAGGCCTCCACGCCCCTCGGAGCCCGCTCCTGGGGCACTCCGAGTCCCTCACCTCTGCCGCCACTCCTGCCAGGCCACGTCTGTGCCACACCGGCTGACCCACCCTTTTGTGATGACTTTGACAGAAACACCACACTTCTCATGGCAATTATACGTTCCCTGCTACTTTCAAACACGTATGTCCCCACTGTATCAGCTTCCCAGGACCGTGGCACAAGTTACTGCCAACTGGAGGCCAGAGCCCAAAATCAAGGTGTGGCCTGGTTGCGCGCCCTCTGGAGGCTCACGGGGAGGAGACTTCCTGTGTCTTCACCTCCAGCGGCTGCTGCAATCCTCAGTGTCCTCAGCACATAGACACATACCTCCATTCTCCGCTTCTGTCCTCACACAGTGCTCCCTCCGTGGGCCTCTGTCTGAATTTCTCTCTTCTTATGAGGATGCCGATCATTGGATCAGGGTCACCTTAACCTAGTATGACCTCATCTTGACTCGATTAATTACATCTGCCAAGTCCCTATTTCCAAGTAAGGTCACGTTCTGAGGCTCTGAGTGAACATGATTTTGGAGGGATACTATTTAACCCAAAACACCCATGCTAGCCACACACACTGCAGGGACAGGAGAAGCACCCTTGCTTTACAGATGAGGCAACGGGGCCCGCATTCCTCACCGAGTCTCTCAGGGAAGGGTGTTCCTTCCTCTCCCAGGTCAATGCTTCACCTGTGGTCTGAACCTCTTGCCTTCCTTTGTCTCTGGGATTGGCTCTCAAAACGGACCCCTTCCCTTGGCTCTTCGCTCTCGCCCCTTCTACTCGCTTCCCTCACCCAGACACGCAGAGAAGACCGCAACCTTAGCCAGGCTTTGCCTCTACTACTCTGTCTCTCCCATTCCCACCCACTGTTTCACGAGTGCAGGCTGCACCGACCGCCTCCACCCCTTCCCACTCTCGCCTTAGCCCCTGGCGTGCTGGCTCTGCCCGTCGCCTGTGTGCTTTCCAAGGGCGCCAGCAGCCTCTCGGTCACTGTCCCCTTACAGTCTTCTTCCCCTTCCTGCTCCTGCTGCGCGTAGCCCAGTGACCCAACTCCTGCCGCGCAACCCTTATTCAGCCTTGGCCTTTCTGCATCCAGCACACGGCCCTTCTTCCTCCGGGCCTTCACCCGCACTCTTCTCCTGCCTCTTCCCCTTCACTCCCGTGACCCCAAACTCTCTAATGACTTAATGACCCACGTCATAGCTATAATATTCAACTGCTATTCACTAAGCATTAGGCTGAGCACAACGCAGAGATGCATGTCCAACGCTGATTCTGAAACTTACAGTCTAGTAGAGAAGGCAAACTGAACAGACAACCATAGTGCACAGCAAAACAGAAGGAAAGTGCTCCGGGGGTTGAGGACACACAGCAACCCCTTTGCTGTGGGCCTGAGTGCTGAGCGTTCCTGTAAGAGCACAAACTCTAGAGTCACACGTTCCTATCCCTGGATCCTGGCTCCACCACTTACCGGAGTAAGTCAGGTAACCTCCCTGCACTGCAGGTTCCTCCATGTGGTTCTCTCAAAAATTCACTGAGACAATACTCCCAGGGTAGAGGCTGGCCAGATGTTCGTCAATGCCATTTCTTCTTCCCTGGCAATGGAAGACTACTTTCCCAGCCTCCCTTGCTCTTAGATTGGTCATGTGACTGAGTTTTGGCCAATAAAATGAGAGTAAAGTAATGGATACCACTTCTAGACCTGGCTATTAGAACACCTTCGCTCTCTCCTTTGTCTTGGGGCTACCAAGACCCCATGAGAGTGGAAGCACACAACAGAAGGTGCAGGACCCCCGAGTCACTGCCCGGGGAGAGGCCCCCTGGCACGGTGTCTAACTCAGCCTGGGCGGCACAAGGGATAGGAGGTAAACGCGGGTCAGATTAAGCCACCGGCACTACAGGGCTCATTTGTTACCAGGGTGTGGCCCCGCGTAGCCTGACCAACACAGCACGGGTAAACATTCTCTATGGTGGTGATGACGGAGAAGGAGGAGGGGGAGGAGGGTGGAGGGCCTTGGTCATGACTGCCCAACTCAGCCTCGAGAGCCACTTGGTACATACGAGTTACAAGTCTCGTAAGACCAGGCATTCTCCGAAGTCTCTGTCCTCAGGTGACAATGGTGTCACATATCTGTGGCATCACAGTGAGACAAGCCCCAGTGTGAATCCAAAAACACATTACCAGCGAGGATCACACTCAGCCTCACTCACACTAACCTGCATTCCGCAGCCAGGTAAGTGTCCTCGGCTGGGGCGGGGACCCTCCCACACACAGGCCCCCACCCCCACTGGGTTGTTCACTACGCTTAAGCTGCTCCCACGGGCTGAAACCCATTTTGTAGCACCTGCCTCCCTCTTCCCACCCCCATCTCCCCAAAGCCTGTTCTCATTGCCAAGTGTCTCATGATAAAAATAACTCATCTTTCCTTCGTTCTCTGAACTCCCCCCCAAAGTCGCAGAGTCTCAGGGCAGGGTGATCTCTATATAGAGTTGGATGAAGTTAATTTATGACGCCGGAGGAAGTCTCAGAGTGGTAATCACCATCTTTGACACTCACAGTAGAAACAGTGGGAGTGGCGCCTCGAGCTTCTGTGTACTGAGGGCCAATTTGACGGAAGGTGGGAGGCTAAAACTACACACGCAACCTGGAGTCCTCAGAGCTCCTCTGTCCCCACATTCAGAGGAGGAAACTGAGGCTCTTGCCTGAAGTCTCACTACTCGTGAATGGGGAGCTGGAATTTTTACTTGGGTCAGGGTCAGCCTGCACACCACAGGGCTTCCCAAACATGTATCGGAGGAACGACCATGAAACACAGGGCAATCATGGACCTGGCTGCAAAGCTGCTCCAACACTTTCGCTCCTGGGATGTAACTAGCTGACAAGGTTCTGTCTGTCTGCTTTCAAATTAAAAGAAAACAAAGACGAGGAAATTGTCTCTTGCTGGTTCTCATGACCTACTTCCTCTTCAGCAGCTGCGCTGATGGGTGACGTGAAGGGAGCTGCCTAAACAAGCCACTGCTGAGGGTGCACCTGGCTCTGTTCTGCTCAGGTGAGCACCTCCCCTCCCTGGGCCCTGTGAGATAGTGGGTTTGCAGGAGGGTTGCTTGACTGTGTGTCCACCACTCGGGACAGGTGAGCTGAGAACCCCGCTCCACCTTGCATCTCTCCATGGACAAGCTCTCTGGGATTTCTGGCAAGGAGCCCCCAACACCAGGGCGACGTGGCCTGGCCAGGGAAGCCGGGAAGAAGCAGTCCTGAGAACACGTTAATTAGGGAAGAGGAGGGGGACGTGTCCCAGGTAGAACAGCATGAGGTGGGTGGGCACACGGTGAGCCAAGAACCGAAGAAGCTGTGTAGGGTGCAGGGCAGGAGCCACACGCGGCCCGGGCTGAGGCTCAGGGGAAGACGGTGACTGCCGCTTCCAACTGGGTTTACTCTGTGGCCACGGGCTTGCGAGTGTTTTGCCCATGTGAACTCGAGTCTCTTACTACAGTCCCTGTTTTATAAATAACAACTGCAAATTAAAAAAACAAGAGCAAACACTGAAATAGCCTTTCTAGGTGTCGGGGCTGATTAGGAACAGTGTCTGTGACTGACTCACCTGATCCTCACGGAAGATGAGAGAACCTGAACATGGCTGAATGGGCATGAAATACACAAGGTCCCCAGTGGGAAAAGGGGTGTGGGGACTCAACCTGGGCAGTGTGGCTCTGGAGACCCAGTGTCCAAGCAGATGGCCCTAAATCTCCTCCTGAGAAGAAGAATCTCCTGCCCTCAGCGGCAGGGCGGAGAATGGACTGGGTGGAGGGCCATGGGGAAGGGTCACGTTAAGTCCAGGTAGTGGCCTGGGCTAGTGTGATCGCCGAAGGGTGGTGGGGAAGGGGATAGACTTATGAGCTTCAGGAGGTCAGAGGATTGAACTTTCTTGGAAAGGGGCTGGTGAAGAAGAGAGTGTGTTGAGATCCACTCCCGGGTCTGGTTAGCGTAACTGGATGGACAACGCCACCTTTCACTGAAACAGAGACATGTGAAGATGAAGGTCCTGAGTTTGGCTGGGACCCGCTGAATATACTGGGAGAGGTCAAATGCACAGTGGACGACCCTGCCTGCCGCTCGGAGAGGAGGTCCGGAGGCACGGAGAAATGTGAGTGGCCTGTGGGCAGGTGCTTCCGGAGCCACAGGCCTGCCTGAGACAGCCTCAGGGAAGGGGACAGCCAAACCCGGATGAGCTCTGTAGCCCAGAACAATACACAGCCACTCAAAGTCAAGACTGCAAGGGACAGTCAGGGACTCAGGAAACCTCGCACAACATAGCGTTACGTGGACAGTCGGCATCAAGGTCCATGCGGAATGTCTGAGAGGCTGGATGGCGGTGTGTGTGCTGTACTCCCTAGAGGTTGGGGGAGGGGAACATCCAAACCCTAAAAACTGGTGATATCGAGGGACAGGATTATAGATGGCTTATTTTCTTTGTTCTTGTTTATGCTTTTCCATATAATCATTTACTCAACAAATATTTGTGGAGAACATGATTTATTTAACTAGCTCCTTATTGTTGGAGTGTTCGGTGATTCCAAACTCCCACTATTATCAATATTGCTGTAATGAGCACTGTTGTACACAAATTTTGTAGACATTTGTCATATTTTCCCACTTGTTCCCTATGGCCCAAGGCTACAAATCCTAACCGCTTTGCCACCCCCACCCCTGCCCTAGCGATATCTAAATGCCTCGACCTTCCTTTCCTGCAAGTCCTTCGACCTTCAAGTAAAGTCACTCTCAAGCCTCGGACCACAGCCCAAATGGCAAAGGAGTTGGGGAGACAGAGGCCACCAAGGCCCAGGCTGCTGGGTAGAGGACACCAAGGAAAAGGAGCTTCAAGGAGGGTGAGACAAGCTATTACCGATGTTCCCAGGAACTCTGCTGAGGTGAGAGATGAATACCTGTCACCTGAGTCAACTGGAGGTCACTGGTGACTGCTCCTCCAGATGGGGGAGGGGGGGCAGTTACCAGACTAGCGAGAGCCACGGGGAGGGAGGCAGAAGGAGATTTATGGTGGGGGAGCGAAGGTCAGGCTCAGGCCTGAGGCCCAGTGCCTATGGGCTATGTGGTGCAGGCCAGCCCAGAGCCGCTGCAGAGGCTGGAAAATGCTGCTTGGGAGACACAGGCGGTGGGGCAGCGGGTCCATGGGACAGTGTGTGAGGGCGGCGGCCACTCAGGGCTCTAGTGTGCAGGGGCTTTCACTGCGCCCCGTGAGTCAGAGGACTCACGAGACAGGAGCTCCTGCAACGCACGCCCCCCTCATCCCCAGAACAGCAGGGCAGCCGTCGCCTCGACTACCCGGTAAGGGGCTGGCCTGCGTGAGGCCCTGCTCTGCTCCTGGGTGCGCCCTCTGCCGTGGCCGAGCCTCTCGGTAAACCGAGCATTTGTCAAAATAGCACGGGGCCCTGGGGGGTAAATGTGCCACATGTGGAGAAATGTTGATTCCTGGCATGGTTGGCAAGAATGAGGAACTGGTTCTCACTTGCTCTACAAAGTAAGAAATTTGGATTTAGACTCATTAAACACACACGTGTTTCTTCCTTACTCCTTCCGTAAACAACAAAACACATACACACACACATAAAACCCCACATGGATTTGTAAGATTTTGCCGTGACAATTTAAAAACCACTTAATACCCCATGAAATAAATACAAGCTGGCAAATTGAATGGACAGTGATATTAAAATATTTCATTAGATGCTTTTTATGCCAAATTAAGCTGCTGCAATTATATTGATATTCATGGTCGGCATTAATCTAAAACTATTTTAATACTTTTTCTAATTTAGCATGATTAATTCTTTCATTTAAGAACACACTCATTTTCAAGTTTTTGATTGTTTGCTTCTCCTGCTGCTTTGATTCCTCTTTGCTGGAATATGTAATTCACCAGGGATTCGTACTCAAAGGAATGGAGTCTAATTTTTCAGGACGCTCACCTGACTGGGAGTAAAGGGTTTCCTCTGGCCTCTCCAGCAGTCACTTTCTCCGTGTGGCAGACCAGGTCCCTGACACATTGGCTGAAAGGGTTGCAATTTATTAAATGTATACCTGCAACCCTGACGCCCTGAGGCCATTTTTTAAAGAGATTCTTGAATTGGTTGGCTAGATTAATATTCTGCCTAGTTATAAATAAAACAAGTTACGAGTCGGTGTTTTAAAAATTGAACTAATGTCTTTAACATGATTTCTGCTGCCAGTAGGGGACTAGAACTCGAGGGGCCCTGTGGTCAGGTGCAGAAACGAGGACTATGTGCCAGTGCCAAGCGAATAATTCTTCTGTGGGAAGTTCATCAACGGAATCATTAATTCTGTGTTTATAAAGAATTTGGCTCCTTAAGTCAAAACAAATGTGTCACATTTTGGATTCTTCTTTATGAAATATTTGTTTTCACTTTTCAGCAGTTCTCTCCTAATTTGGTTTTAATAATAATAATAATAATAAAAAGTATACAAATCACAGTGCCAATTTCTTTGTCCAAGATGCACCACACCGTTGTTAGCATCAATTACTCAGACAATTTCAATCCATCCAGACACTAATGTCATTAGTCCATGGAGAACCTTTCGAGATAATTTACATAGAAACTGCCTTTACATGCCAAATGAAAAATGTGCAGCCCCAGTCAATGGGGTTTGAATTACAATCCCACCACGTGCAGGCTGGCTTTATTCATCCTATTTATTAAACAGGAAGAAGGCGATGCAGTCAATTATGAAGCAATTACCTGAACAGTTACTGCAAACCTGGGCCGCACGGCAATTAGAACGCTGCCTCCCCAGGAAGAGCATGCCCTTGACGGCTCTTCCGGACACTCACGTGGCGCCAAGAACCCACCCGAACTTTGAGCGCTGCCACCACAAGTCCACGGAGAGGCTGCCTCTGCGGCAGCCCCTTCTTACAGGCGCAGGCTTTCGTGTCCTTGGGGCAGGGGCGTCTTACCACAGAAGCTGGGGCTAGGGGGGTCGTCGCAGCACCCCACAGCGGGCCAGGAGAAGCTCTCCAGGTGCCTCCTCTGTGGTCTTTCCTGGTGGGCTCCACGCAGAGATCCAGAGGGCATGTGGGGACTGGCCAGCAGGTGGGCAGAGGAAATCAGTGCACGGCCGGGGCCAGTGGGCAGGAGGCCTGGCTGTACATCAGGCTGGGGCGAGCACGGTGCGGGCTTTTGTGCTTTGCTGTTATTGTTTAAGGCCAGGCATTTCTGACATTTACACGAAGAAAGGGGGTCAACGAGGGCCCAGTGGCCTTTATAGATGCTGTCAGGTTTCTACAGCAACCAAGGGCCCCTGCACTGCCACACGCCTCCTCTGTTCTGGGCCCACCTGGCTCGGCCGTGGGGGCACCCCTACTCTCCCTTCCCACTGGGGGACTCCGGCTGCTAAGGATCGTGCTCAGCAAGTCCCTCCTGTCTGTTCCAGGGACCCCCTCGGCTCAGCCTTCCTTTCGTTCCCCAGAACAGAGTCAGAGAGAGCGGTTCTCCGGGTCCTGCTCCTGCCTTGGCCGGCAGTTTAGCATGCAGACCGGTGTCCCTGAGCCCCGCACGGGGGGCTCTGGAAGCACCAAAAACAGATGCTGGAGGAGAAAGACTGGCCCGCAGCGCAGTGAGGTGCGGGGTGGAGGCCAGGAGGTTATCTCTGCAGAAACCTGACCGCTCTGTTTGTGGTGCTCTGACAACGCTCAGAGCCGCTCGGAGCAGCTGCTCCTGGTGCCGGGCTGCTTGACATTCTGCCGGGAAGGGAGCTACGGCTCTGGAAGGATGACTTGTGTGACATATGACAGCTTTCAGGGCTGCTGGTCCCTCGGCTTCGCTGCTCTAAGACCCCAGCCATCTGCAGCCTCTCACTTCTAAGCCTGGGGCCCGGAATGTAAAACAGAAGTGGGAGAAGAAACTAACCAAAAAAGAAAATAGAGAGAGGAACCAGACCACCTGCTCTGAACAATGAAAAGAGGAGTCCCTCCCATTCAAACCTGCACCCACCCCCAGTCCATCCTCTGAGTAGCGGCCTGATCCATGTTTTTAAAGCAGTGTCATGAGGCCACACCCCTCAAACCCTCCTCATGGCCCCTTCGCTCTTCTAGAGGTCTTAACACAGACCCGGAGGCCATGAGGCCAGTTCCCACCCTCCCCCACAGCCTTCCTCGTTGCTGCCCGGTCACCAGGCCCTCAGAGCATTAACTGCCTGTCCTTCCTTCCTTCCTCACGCCCCAGTGCCTTGGCCTAGGCTCCCCCTGCTGGCCCGCCATCCCCTTCTCCCCCCTGCCCTGTCACCCCCACTCACTGGCACTCTCAGTGAGACATCACTTGTTCGGAGCTGCCCTCTCTGACCCTCAGATTAGCTCAGGCTCTCCTGCTTCAAGGTCCTCAAGCTCCTACAGTTTTCCTTTATGGCTCCAATCATAGTTGTTTTCATACCATCAGGAGATGACATCATGTCTCCTCTACCAGCCTGGAAGCTCCCAGCCCTGGGATGGGGCTCGAAATAGGTCTAGGATGAGTGAACCCCAAAGCCAGGGCCGTTGGGAAGAGAAAGACCTAATTCAAGTTGAAACTCCATGACTGGAGGTAGAGAATGTGTCTGAGCTTGGGGGTAGAATGGCCTGCACTCCAGTCACGGCGCTGCCACTCACCAGTTGAGCCACTGGCGATCGTTCAAGACCCCAAGCCTCAGTGACCCCTTCCCCGAAACATCGCAGAGTTGTTGTGAAGGTCATTCATAAAAAGCACTTAGCACGATCAGTGGTAGCTACCACCAGTACTTTTACTGTGGTTGTTGTTATTATTAAATGGCCGAATGGCAAATGGAAAGCTCCTCACTACAAAACCTCGAGTGCAGGCGGCTCTCTCATCGTGTCTGGGCTAGAAGAGGCCATTATGCCATACTCAGCTCTTGCTAAACAGAAGATTTCGCCCATCACTAAGTTAATAACACTACCACCAACTATGTGCCCTGCCCGTGCCACGCCCTGTGGCCTGGGGTCCATCTGTTTAAGCAGCGGGACCCTGCAAGCACTGTTTGTAGATGAACCCGCCCTCTCTAAAGGGCGAGCGAAGGCGCGAGTCAAATGCTGAGGTGGACGCAGCCTCTGGCCCCGTGTCACTGTTCCGTTTCTGGGAATATGCCCAAGGAAACAACTGGACGAGGGTGAAGAGCTTGGCGTGCAGTAAGCCCTTAAATATTTGTTGAAGGATTACTGAGCAAATAGAAGGAGGTTACAGTGTGATTTCTAATGGCAAACAGGAGTGACGTCATCAATGTCTAGCGGCAGTGAAGAGGCTGAATACATGCGGTCACAAAGAGCCACGATAAGTGATGTAAATCACCTAACATGGAACCAGGTGCAAATAACAAGTGCAAAATAGTGTGTATGGCATAACCTCCCATTTTAATTGTAAAAAAACACGCAGAGGGGTGTGCAGCACAGTTTCCACAACGGGACTAGGGTGAATGCCATCTCTTCCCACCTTTCTAAATTATCTGATTGAGTGTGTTCATTCAGAAGCCATAGAAAAGGGAATGGTGTTTGTATTTTGAGGAGATGGAGACTGAAGGGATCATCTATACTCTCAGCTGAGAGGGACTTCTTAGGAAACTCAGTCTGTCCATGAGGCAGTTCAAGAATGAGTCTGTCCTGTTCCTGTTTTATTTTCTGCATTGTATGATGTTCTGACATCTTTTTATAAACTACTTTGTGGAGGTACAGCTGGCACGCAAAAAGCTGTACATATTTAATGTTCACAAGCCAACGCTTTTGGGCATAAATATACACCCCTGACTCCACGACCGCCATCGAGGTCACAGGCACATCCATCACCTCCCAAAGCTTCTTCCCACCACTATTATTATGATCATTATTACTTTGTGTGTGTAGCAGGAACTTTTGACATAAGACCTGCCCTCTTTTAAATAAACAATACAGAATTGTTAGCTAGGGGTGCTATGCTGTGGAGCAGTATGTACCTTGTGCAGCTGAAACTTAAGGCCCTTCCCTGCTGGGGGAGCCTGTCCCTGGGGGTTAGCCAACCCCTGGAGATTAGAAAGGGCTCGGCCTGGAGCTGGTCTTTGATATGCAAACCAACTACCACCCCTCAACCCAGCCAGCTTCCTCTGTCCCTTGTAGGCCATGTTCTTCTACCTTAACAGCTCCTGAGCCAGCACCAGGCCACGAGGGACCGTCCCTATAGCTGGGAGCCCACTGAAAGCGTTCAGACCGCCTAATCTTACGCCGCCCGCCCCGCCCTGCCTTGCCTTTCCTAGGGAAACTCCAACAACGGCCACGGCCTAGATGCCCCGGCTACAGTGCCTTCTGCCCCTCCTGGGCTGCTGTCTTTCCCCTGTAGCCCAGCATGGCATGCCCCCAGGTCCTAGGCCCTCAGGGTATAATAAGCTGTTTTCTTGAGCCTCTCTCTGTCATTTCTAGTGGTCAAACCTTACCGACCATCAAGACCCAGGGCCAGCCACTGTCTCCACATGGAGACTTGAAATCTGAACGTCTGAGACATCGACTCAACGGTCCTCAAACCATGCTGTCCTGATTTCTGTAGCTGTAGGTAAGTATTGAAATCAAGCAGTCTAACTCTTCTTACTTCACCTTTACAAGTTATTTTAGTTATGCTAGGTCTTTTTTATGTTTTAATACATTTTAGACCCAGCTTGTCAACTTCTAACCCAAGGCAAGCCCGGTGGAACTGTGATTGGAACTGCACTGAGGCTGTAGATCAACTGGGAGAAAACTGCCGTCTGAACCACACCGAATCTTCCAGTCCATGCAAAAGGTAGATCCTTCCACTGATTTAAATCTTCTTTAATTTCTTCCAGCAACGTCCTACAGTTTGTCAGTTGATAACAACATTTGCTAATTTTTTCCTAAAATATTTCAAGTTTATATGCTATTCTAAATCATACATTTCTCTAAACTGTACATTCTCTAACTTATTTCTCAATTGTTTATTTCTAACATATGGGAAAAAAAATCTGTGTTTTTAATATATTGATCTTGTCCCCTCTGGCCTTTTTAACTTCATCCACTAGTTCCAATAGGTTTTCCACAGATTCCTCAGCATTTTCTGTGCATTTGTGCATGTTATCTGGTAACAAGAGTTTTACTCCTTTCTTTCCCATCTGTATGCATTTTGTTTCTTTCCCCTCCGCCGCTGTACTACAAAGGGCCTCCAGTATGACACTCAGTAGAAGCGGTAAGAGTGGGCAGGTGGGTCATGTCCCAATCGCAAGTCAGGCAATTTTTTTAATTGTTTACTAAAACAATCAACTTCTGGTTTCATCAACTTTATGTATTATTCTCCTATTTCATGTAAGTTGATCTTTATTATTTCCTTCCTTCGGCACACTTCAGCTTTAGTTTGCTTTTCTTTTTCCTAGTTTCCTGAGGGGTAAGTTTTGGTTATGGCTTGAGCAGTTCCTTCTTTTTTGATATAGGTATTAAGAGCTATAGCTTTGTAAGTTTTGGTCAATTACTTTTTGAAGAAAAATTTAAAAACATGACGGAGGATAGTTTACATTTACCCACATCTTTACCACTTTGCTTCTCTTTCCTTTGTGTATATTGGAGTTTTCATCTACTGATGTTTTCCTTCACCTGAGGGGCTTCCTTTCATATTCTTGTGGTATAGATCTGTTAGCAGTAAATTCTTTCATCTTTTTTGGCTAAAAATGCCCTTATTTCACCTTTATTTTTTAAGATTAAGTTCAGTTAATATAGAATTTTAGGCTGAGTTTTTTCTTTCTGCAATTTAAGATGTTCCATTATCTTCTAACCTACACTATTTATGATGAGATATTAGTTGTAGTTCTTACCTTTGTAATGTGTCTCTTTTTCTTTTCTTGCCAAATTAAAAGTTTCTTTTTTCTTGCTGGCTTTCAGTAATTTGATTATGATATTTTTTGGTGTTCTTTTATTTGTATTTTTCCTGCTTCATGTTCAGGTTCACTGAGCTTGGATCTGTGATTTTATAGTTTTCATGAAATTTGGAAAAGTCCTGGCCATTATTTCTTCAAATACTTCTCTGATGTCCTCACCTCCCCTCCACCCCACCCCCAGGCTCTGGCCTCCACTCAACATTATTTCACAGTTCACTGAGTTGCTGTTGGTTTTATCCTCCCCTTTCTTCTCTGGATGCTTCAGCTGGAGCAGTTATATTGATATATCCTCAAGTTCACTCATTTTTTCTTCTAGTGTTTAATCTGCTTTTGAGCCCATTGTGACCCTTAGACTCTAAGATGGCCCCAATGATCTCAGACTCTTATTCATACCCTTGCGTAATCTCCGCCTCTTTCCGGTGGGCATATTGGTGACCGGCTTCTGTAGGATACATCACAGGTGATGGAATACCTGTGATTCCTGTCATTAGTTTACAAGAGGTTATAACTTCTGCTTTGCCAGCAATCTCTCTCTATTGTATTTCTGGCTTACGTACTTTGATGAGACAAGTTACCATGTTGAAGAGATCCATATGGCAAGGTACTGACGGCAACCTATGGCTAAGAACCAGCTAGGGACTGAAGCCCTCAGTCCAAAATCTGTCAAGAAACCAGATTCTTGGAACAACCAAGAAAGCTTAATAGCAGATCCTCCTCAGCTGAGCCTTCAGATGAAACCTCGGCCCTGACTGACATGTTGATTACAGCCTCTGGAAAGACCCTGAAACAGAGGACTCAGCTGAACTACTCCTGGATTCCTGACCCTCAGAAACTGTGAGATGGATAAATGGGTGTTGTTTTAAGTTGCTAAATTTGCGGTAATGTTTTACACATCAATTGAAAACTAATACCCTCATCTGATGAAATTTTCACTTTAGATACTGTATTTTTCAATAATAAAAGTTGCATTGGTTCTTTTTCTATCTTACGGTTCGCTCCTCACACTGTTCATCTTTCCCTTTAAATCATGGAGGATATTTATAATAGCTGTTTAAAAATCCATATCTTCTCATTCCATATTTAATGTTAGGTTCCATTTCCACTGTCTGATTTTTATCTTGGATATGGGCCACGTTTTCCCGTTTCTTTATATGTTTAATAATATTTTATTGAATGTGGAGTATTGTGAATGATATATCATTGAGTGTCAATTCTGCTGTCTTATTTTGAAGAATGTTGGATTTTGTTTACCAGGGACTTGCAGATCAGCTTGCTCATCTCTAGGTCTGCTTTTATACTTTGCTGTGGGTGGGGATGAGGGTAGGGGAAGTCTAGATAATTCTTTACTCCAGGGAGAGTTTGGACCTATTATTAAGGTGTGACCCTTCCGGGGTCTCCACTGGATGCTTCAGGTGTTCGATAACATCTTTTCACCCAGGCGAGGCCAAACTTGAACATCTCCCAATTTTGTGTAAGTTCTGAGAATTTTTAGTTTATAATTCCCAAGGGTTGTTTTTATCAGATGACCTCGTGGAGTTTCACTTCACACATACTCAGCTTAGTATTTAGCCAAAGACACAAGGGGACCTACTGTGCCAATTTCCGGGCCTCTTTCTCTGCCTAGCTCCCTTCTCTGCAGTACTCTGCTCCGTAAGTTCCAGTTGCCTTGGCCTCCGCAAACTCTGACCTCCAACTCCGCAACTCAGCTAGGCCACTGGGCTCTCTGCTTGGTTTTCCCATCTTCCTGATGCTGGAAAAAGCCTCCAGCCAGAAAGCCAGAGCTCACCTTGTTCATTTACTCCTCTCAGATACCACAGTCCCACATGTCTGATGTCCCATGTCTGACAACAGTTGTTTCGCATATTTTGTACAGGGATCTAGTTGGTTTTGGTGGAACAATAAGTTTGCTACCAGTTATTCTGTCATTGCATTAGAGGTTTCTGGACAGTTTTAGAGATGTATGAGAGAGAGTGGGATTAGCACTTAGCTCCATCTTCGAGTTCTCAAGCTTTCTGCAGCCACCCAGCTAACTTATTCACGGTGTGGGTGCTGGGGGTGGTAGGAAGGAGCATCAGAAATGATGCTCCTTGCTGGTTGTGTCATATCCTCAAATCCCAAATCTAAATTAGCAGCAATCATGACAACCAACGCCTTTGTCTTCTCAGCAAATAACCTCAGCATGAGACAAACACCCACCAAAACCCCCTCAGTCTACCATGGATTTGTTTATTCTGTGGGTTGCACCTGATTCCCTTGGTGCAAAGTGATATGATCACAATTTATGCACTAAGACCCTTGTTCTGATGGTAGGTCTGGATATTTGAACTTGGAGAGGTCCCAGGAGACCCTGTGAGTCTCATGCATCTGGCACACTGCTAAACAGAGAACCCTCTGGCCACAGGGACCCTCTCTGTCCCCTTATAAAGGCACAATCTCCAGGGCAACTCCAACCTGGTTGATAATTCAGAATCGATCACCTGGGATGCTTTTTTGAAGTTACAAATGCCAAGGTCCCCAGACTACGCATTAGAACCTTGGCAGCCCACCGTGATTCTGTTGCACATCCAAGGATCGCTCTGTTGCCTTGTGTTTTATAAAGCCAAAGAGTTCACAGACATGAAAACTGAAGACTTATGGAAATGCCAGTGCCCTGTAAGCCATCCGGAATCAGTCCTCGAGGGACACGAAAGTCACTGACTCCGAGAAGGGGAAAGACTGAGCTCTCTGTCAGCATTTGTAGTAAAAAGGAACCTTGCAGAACATTCTAGCCAACTTCCCTCCCCCCAGCCACCCTCAGCCTTTCTACTGCATAGACAGAGAAACCAACAGCAGAGGGGATTAAGGGATATATCCAGGATCACTGGGCCCAGGGCCATGTCACCCATCCAGAACTTTCCCTACTGCCTCCTAGACTCCCGCTAAAATCCCGTCAACAGCTTCTTTAGACCCTTAGAACAGGGTCCAAAATCCTTACCACACCTGAGCCCCACATGACCTGGTTCCACGCCCTTCCTGCACTCTCGTCCCTCTGTCCTGTCCCTGTTCTCCTGACACACTGGTCCCTTTCTGTCAGTAGAACACCAGGGCCCTCCAGCCTAGGAGAGCCATGTTGTCCCATCTGCTCGGAATGTCCTCCAGCTCTTCACAGCAATGCCACTTTGTTCTTCGTGTCACAAGCTGAATGCCCTGCCTCAGTGAGGCCCTTCTGGACCTCCAAAGCCCAGCACCCAGCCGTCGTTCTCCGCCTGGATGGTCCTGGCTTGTCATCCACAGCAGTTGCCTTGGGTGTCTTCGGCTGCTCACTGCTCACCTCTATCCTACCGGACCCGGTGCCCAGCAAAGTGCCTGGCCAGTAGCGGGTTTGTTACAAGGTTTCTTGGATAAATGGATGGATGGAAGGATTAAATAATTCAGAAAACCAGTAAGTGACCAGAGTCACTTTATCTCTAACACCCCAAGTGCTGTGAGGGCAAAGAGCTTCACTGAGACCCAGCAGAACTGGTGGCTGGAGGACAGACCTTGTGACCCTCAGATGTATACCCTGGGGCTCTGGGGACCCACAATGCCTGTGGCTAACACCATGGTGACCCTGCAGCCAGAAGCCTCATTGGCAATGCCAGCCACGGATTCCATTCTGAACACACTGATGTTAAAAGTCCAGATGCCCTGGCACTTGGCAGGGCCCCGGCTTCCCACACACGAAACCGGGTTCGGTGTCCCCCCCTCCAACAAGCACGCGCAGCTCTGCAGCCTGCCGCGGGGCAGCCTTTTTCTCCTGCCGTTCCAATTGGTCTGCATCAGCACAGAAGGAGAATTATAGTCTCACCAGTGTCCACTCTAAGATATCCTGGGAGTTGGGCTCCTCCCTCCACAGGCAATAACTTGAAGCAGAAGCACCAACCAAGCGCCTTTGAGGGACCAGAGCCAAGTTTTCTTCCATCACATTGTTCTGCTCCAAGCCTTCAAATCCCCAGCCACACCGTCCAACAGCACCCGCTTCTGGCAGCATCACGTTCCAGCTTTCAATGTGGAGGCCACCAGAGGCAGAGCCAGCAAAAGAATTAAAATCAGCATCTGAATAATGGGTGTGCTTGAAGGTGACCCTGACCTCCGCCTCATGGTTAGTATGGTGTAGCCCCAGCACCATCCAGTACCATACAAGCCACATTATAAATTTCCCAGTAGTAACAGTAAAGGGGTAAAAAGAAACCGGTGAAACTAATTTTAACATATTCTATTTAGCCAACATATTTAAAATGTCGTTTCGACAAGTAATCCACAAAGGTATCAATGGGTTCTTTAAATATGCCTGCTTTTCATACTAAGTCTCAGACAAGCAGTGTGTATTCTACACCTCGGGCACGTCACATTTCAGGTACTCCACAGCGACACGTGTTGTGGACAGCGCAGGAGCCCAGCTGCTCAGAGGAGTCGCGTCGCGCCCGGGACCGCCGCTCGGGGCTCTCTCTGGGGACTCGCAGTAACTCGCTTGTACTTGTTTCGCTGCTTACAGGCAACAGCCACACTATGTGCCCCATTCGGTGTGAGCAAAGGGCACAAGTCCCAAGGGAGCCTGTCACACAGCCCTCTTTCTGCAGGCAAGTAAAAAGGGGGCTGTGCAAGGAAAGGTAATACCACTGAGCCAAAATCTGGGATTTCGTTTTTCCCTTTTAGATCCATAAGCCAAAATATTGCTAAGGCTTTTTATAAACAAAGATAATGAGTTGTATAATTTATGTAAATTAATTATGCTGTTGCATTTTCTGGAAGTAACATAAACTGCATTATTTATTTGATGTGCCTTTTGGAATAAAAATAATTGTAATTGAATATTATCCCTAACAGGTTTCTCCCGTTGTTTTCTTATTTGTGTTTGTGGTTTTGAGTACAAAACAGAGGCTCACTTGAGTGCACCAGAAGTGGAGCTCTCCTTTTGCACATGTGAAAATGACAATGACCTTTAGTCGGGCCAGGGCCCTTGACCACAACTCTGTGCCAGAAGGAAACGCATGTGCCATGTGCCATGGGCCCGGTTTAGTCAGCAGGTGGTGGTGATTTTCAACTAACATGGGCTACCAGTTGATCAGTAGCCCACGGGACACACCCAATGCCATCTTCACTCCTAACATCTTCCCATCTTCACTACTCCCAGAATGGTCTGTGACCAGCAGCACCAGCATGGCTCCTAATTCGGACCCCACTGACCCAGCCGAGACCGAATGCCCAGGGGACGCAGTGAAGACCAGCCCCTCCCCGGGCCCCTCCTGCAGGAGACAGAGCTGCATACAGGAAGGCCCAGGGCTAGATCCCCCAAGTCTGTCTGTTCCCAGTTCACAGCATCAACCCACGTTTCCCCACACAACTAGCACATATTAAAATGAGCAACACATAATCACACATTGTAATTCCTAATATTATCATATTAAGAGTGTTAAAAATGTAAGAAAGGGTAATTAAGCAAACCAAATTAAACACGATCTTGCAATACACAGCCCAGGAAATGCTTACGCTGCCTAAATATTCACTAACATGTCAGCCACAATCGTGCTTCCTGTCCTTTTCTGACCAGGTCCGGCCCTTTGCCATCTTTTTCTGACATTCAAAGCACAAAATATGGTCAATTAACAAATGTAAATAGCTCTGATTCATAGCTTTGTTTACACAGCGAAAGACCAGCCTGAGGTGGTGGCAGGGGCTCTACGGAAAACGCATTGATCTTTGGGAGGACCACCTTGTTTGTGAGCAGAGGTGGGGGTCCCGCTCCCCCAACTGCCGGAGGAATAAGGCCCATTCATTCAATTGCAGGGGTGAGGAAAAACAAAGCAAAAGTACCGTAGACCAAAAGGAACGGAGGGTAATTAACTGAATTTATTTCATCTCATCTCCCTTAATCATGTAAAAACAAAACCCAAAAGTGTTCTACATTCTGGTTTGTGTCCAACACAATGTGCAAACTAATTGAGTGTAAAAAGCGTTGCTTTGCATTATATCAGTTAAAGTAAGTGTAACAATTGCTCTTCCTACCCCCAAGCTCTGTTTCATTTCTGTTTTTGTTATAATTCAGTCCATTCACAATATGTCATTGCAAACACTATTTGCAAAAGAAAGGATAAAAAAACAGATTCTTTATTTCTTAGTGCATTTATTTTCATTTCCCCTCCTCAAGCTCTCCACATTTATACTGTGCTTCCATCTGGAGGGCTTAGAAAAGTTATAGACGAAGTTACTAGACATAATGAGGCACACTCATCTGGTATTTAGCCTGAGAATTTTATTGCCAGGTGTTGTGAAAGAAAAAAAACACAGCCAAAATACTGTGCTGCGTCTCGTTTCCAAACATTTCATATCGCGCCTGAAAGTGTTCATCAATTTGGAAGCGAAGCGACTTCAATGAGATTCACTTAACCGCCTCCCAGGACAAAGCAACCGTGCAGGTCCCATTGCACCCGGCCCCAAGCCAGTGCCCCTCAGAGCACCCCAGCAAGGCAATCCCCCCGCAGGCCCAGGGAGGCCACCGCCACCCAGCAGATCCTGGGAACTCTGATGGGCCTGCTGCCCACAAGCATTCGGTCACGTAGGAAACGTAAACTGAGTCTGCACAGTGCTCGGTGCTGCTGAGACCGAAGCTGAGAGGGTCAACCAGGGCCTGAGAGAACTGCTCCAGCATCTATCCCCTTTGGGGGCCCTGGAGAGTTCAACACACAGGGGAAATGAATTTGGTGAGAACACTCCCCACACACAACCCGCTGGAGAGACGCGGAGTCTGAGGGAGCCGCACTCTGCCCGGCCTGTGGTCGCGTTGTCATTTAGACTGTATGAAGGATTTCACAACCATTCAAGAATTAAAGGTCAGCAGCAAAACACACTTCCTCCTGCACTGATTAGTCCCGTGGAGCACCAAGCACATTCTGTTTGCAAGATGTAACTGCTGCGTAGTTCAGTGTGTAGTCTTTGGGGGAACTGAACTTCATATGGTGTTATACTGACAATTAGGGCTAATTCCACGTATGAAAGCACACAAGAAATGAGGAGTTTAAGTAAAATATCATTTCGGGTTGTCCACCATGGAAAGCGGTTAAGCGCATGTTTCAGCTGTGCTGTACATGGGCCAGGAAGGAATCTTGGGGTTTCCCAAGTTTGTTTCCCACAGGCTCACAGAGAAAGGTTATGGCATGTAACCATTTGTCTGCCATGTTGGAAAGAAGAAGTCAAGAGCATTTCAAACTCCAGCTTTCAGACAATGCTGATACCCTTGAAACATCCCAGAAGGCAGACCCACTTGTCATCCTCGCTCACCGTCACCTGGCAGCTCCCCTGCGCTGCCTGTCCTCGGGTGGCTGGTGAGATAGCCACGCCTGCGAAGCCCCCCGGGCTCCGGGTGTCCTGAGAACGGGTACAGCACTCCCACCTGGGGTCCTTGTAAGCCTGGCTGCCTGCTAGCTTCTGCACAGCTGGGCTCAGGGCCACAGCCAGGTCCATCGTGAGCTGACCACACTCCCACTGGCATGCTCAGGCCTGAGACTCACTGGTGGCCTCCCCAAGGCTGAACGCAAATCTCTCAGGGAACTTCAAGCAAAAGGGACACTAGCGTGGTCTCCACCAGCATCTCAGGTGCTGAAATGTGGAGATCGCAGCAGAGATTTTAGCATGAAAATTCAGAAATGGGAAAACAAAGACACGGGGATTGAAGGACTGTGAACGCTAGACCCTGACCGGGGGTGGAAACAGGCCGCCCAGGAGAACTGGACGCAAGGGGCCGAAGGGCGGGAAAACCACAGCCACTTGCTTCGGATTTATGTTTCCGTAAGTGAGACACTGGGATCCTTGTCTGGAGAAGAAATCACTGACACGTGTGTTCCCGTAAGGAGGGCTTCTCAAGAGGCCCGTTCCAGACCTAATAATAATCCATATTCTTCCCCAGAAATGGCAAACCGAGCCTTTGATTTCCTTATCACCGCAGATACATGAATCATTAAGCTACAAACCAGCAGAGGTTCAGTTTATCATACGCCACCTAGAATATTTAATAAAATAAATTCCAAATAATCAATTCGTGAGGAGTCAACATCTCTCACACTTTTGTAATAAATGTCTCCTTCTTGCATCCATCATAAAGCTACTCGTAAACTGTGGCAGCTGAGATGGAAGAGCAAGTCCCTGGTTTTCTTGCGGTGTCATGCAAATACTTAAACGTGGACGAACAGCACCGGCACCCTCCCGACATGTCCAGGCTGCTCCCAAAGCACTGCCAGCCTAGAGACACAGGTGGCTCAGCCTCTCTCTCTTCCATGATGCCCTGACCCTCTAGCGCAGCTTTGGTCCCGCTGTCTCTAGACAAGGGAGCTTGGTGCACCTCTCTGGGCCTCACCCTGCCCTCTCCGCAGGGCCGCAGAGCAGAGCCTTGGGCACACGGGAGAAACACGACACTTTCCTACCCTACTTCCAAACTGCCCTTTGCAAATGACATTGCCCCTTTCTTCAGGCTGAGGACAAAGATGCCTATGCCCCATGGACATGTTGCCACTAAAAGCAAAGAGAAAGAGGAGACCCTGACTCTCCCAGGACAGCACGACTCACAACACTGCCGGATGTGACAGTTGGCATGCCGTGAATAAAAGCGCTGATTCGCGGCAGAATCGTAAGCCAAGAGCAGTCGGGCTGCAAACACAAGTTCTAGGACACACCAGCACTCAGATTTAAGTCCTTAAAAGGTTTGTAGCAAGTCCTGATCATCCCCCACCAATCTCTCACCCGCTCCCATAGTGCCCTGCTCCTTCTGGAGTCTGCTGCCATAATCCAGAACTGGGGCCAGCAAGTGTCTTCCATGGCCTAAATCTGGCCCTCGGCGTGTCTTTGTAAAGGAAGCTTTATTGGAACGCAGTCCCATCCATTTCTTAACTATCATCTATGGCAACTTGCTATGGTAGTTGAGAGAGACACTGCCTATCCAGCAAAACTGAAACTATTTACTGTCCAGCCCTTTACAGAAGAAGTTCATCATTTCATCCAATCATTCAAAACAAAAGTTGCCTGGGCACCAGGTGTGTCCCAGGCGCCACGCTGAGCCCCAGGTTGCAGCAGGAGCAGCAAAGGCCCTGCTGCGAGGAGCCGCGCGACACAGGAGTGGGGCTGCCTTCCTCGGAGGGGAGGGCAGAGGGGACCGTTCCGTTGTGGACAGTGGGGGCGCTCTGCTTCCAGAGCCCTGCTACTCTCTCCTTCGTGGCCAAGAACAGAATGAAGAATGATATAGCTGGATTTTTTTTTTTTAAGTGCTGGGAGTGAAATAATGAATACCAGGTCAGCTTGTGAAATTTTCCTTTGGGCTTTTGCTAAGATTAAATAAAAATGAACCCCGCCTGCCTAAGGCTGAGCCACCAAGGGAGGGCCCTGGATGGTATGTGTCAAGGCTCTGCGAACGGCCGTGCCTGTGGATCACAGGGCACCTCCCTGAAAGGACGTCCCGCCTCGGCAGATCCAGGTGGGGCCGGGAGCCCGCACTTCTCACAGGCGTGCAGGCAAGGCTGACGCTCTGATCGAGGGACCGCACTGCGGGGAGCAAGCAGCCACAGGGCCACAGGCTTCATGTGAGTTCTGGGTGCTCTGCACGGGAAGCTAAGGCGTGCCCTCAAGGGCAAAGAGCGCCGCCAGGCACTGGAATTAAGAAGCGCAGAGAGGGGGGAGGCCCTTTCACCTGTCCGGAAGGAAACCTCAGGCGCCAGCGAGCTGCTCTTCCGAGCGATCACCGGCTTTCCACCCACACTTCCAGCCTCGCACCCAGGCAGCGCGAGCAGAGAGCCGTGCGGCAGCCAGAGCCCCACAAGCGAGAGTCCTATCGGAGCCGCCTCCCCGACCCTGCAGCCCGGCAGCTGTGCGAATAGCCATGCCCTTCTTTCATCTGCGAAGTAACGAAGTGAAGCCTCTCTGTCCGCTCCTACTGGGAGCACAAAAGCCCTTCACTGTGCCCCTATTTTCCCACCTTTTGGGCTGGCCTGTGGGGGGCAGACAGAACACCGTGGGCCTGACTGGTTCGTAAAACATCCCTTCCCTGTGTCAGTGAGTAGTTCATGTCAACTGAAGGGCATTGGGAGTGACTGTTCTAGGACAAGCCTGGAGATCTGTGCCCTCTGCACACGGACTGCCCCACGAGGAGACAGCCACAGCGCCCATGACAGGAGAAAATTTCCCCGGCAATTTTAGGGAATTGAAAGATGCAGAGAAGATCAATAATGTACTATTCAGTCAAGTGAAGGCCACAGCTACTCTTTACCCAACGCAGACAACCGTATCTGGTCATTGACCGAGGGGGTGGAATACAGATCACGTTTTGAAAGGCATCCCCAGCTGCCGATGCAGCCGTCTGTTATGCTCACGGAATCAAGGCTGCATCCTGGGTAGCGTCGAACTTTGCCTGTGCTGCATGCCAGGGCCTGAACAGAGAAAGGCTCCCAGGGGAATTCTGACAGGGCTGGTCCAGGGTTCCCACTGTACATGAACCTGCTAAAATTCCCACTGCTGTCCTCATGGGCTCATCAGCAATGACGTTTAGGGGCTGTTGTCATAATAATTAAATACAAATTCAGCATACCAAGTTGACAGTCTGCTGCTCTTCTTTCAACAGGGAGTTTCTAGCTCAATAAAGCTCAAATTGAGTTTTAAAAAGGAAATTGCAAAATATTTCACATATTGTAATCTACCAGGAATAGAAGGAAAGCAGAAACTACAAACACATTTCCTTCGCAATCTTTCTGGCACATCTTTCACTCACGCACGGCTCTTCCTTTCTCAAGGTGGCAGCTGCCACAGGTGCAGAAGAGGGGCTCCCCCACAGTCACAGCACTTTACAATTTGAGAGGCACCCAGGACCGACTTGTCAGAGACCAAGAGGGTCCTCAGGCCTGACACAGCTGGGATTCACTGGCACTCTGCCAGGGGTGCCTCGTCCTCAGCAGTGGCCAACATCCCTCCGTGTTTATGGCTCCTGCATCAATAACATGTCTGGAGAGGAACCAGCCCACTTCCTCGAGTCTCCAATAAGGCCAGTACCCAAGCAGCCAACTGTCTGCAAAGGCTCGAAGGCAACCTCTCTGATGGCCGGAGGGTTGTCAGATGAAAATACAGGATGCCAGCTAACTGTGGGTTTGAGACAAACAAACAATACTGTTTTAGTGTAAGTATGTCCCAAGCACTGCATGTGACACACTATACTGAAAAATCATTTACTGTTTATCTGAAATTCAAATGTAACTAGCATCCTGTCTCACGTGTGTGTGCGACCCTACATAGGGCGGGTGGGCACACAGCCCTCACCCCCAAAGGGAGCGGATCCTGGAAGCTGCAAACTGCAGCTTCAGGACGGTTCATAGCAGGGGAAGATGAACACAACTTGTTACCTCGAGTGCAGGTCGACACGGGAATAGTAAAAGCTCCCAAAAGACTTGGTTGAAATCAGTTAAGGGGGCCCAGTCCTGCAGGCAGGTATTCAGAGTGTTGGACAATGAACTGCCAACCACTGAGAGGGCGGCAAGGGGCCTCTCTACGTTCTCCTTGCGGTCCTGGTGGCTGAGGGAGCAGGTTCCTGGGCTGCAGGAGCAGTATGATAGGGACTCTTCCGCTCTGACTGGCCAGCGTTATAAGAAAGGGCATCCTGATGATCGGAAGGGGGCCTGTCACTCCTTCCAAAGACCTTCCTTGTCTCCAGTCTTACTTGGGGCCTGCACTACAGTGCGCCGCGCCACACTTGAACCCTTCACTCCCAGGACGCCTCGCTCTAAGGACACACCTTCTGGGATCAAGGTGTTTGGAAGCCACTGCGGTAAAGTGATGAGGAAACCGGGACTCTGGAATCAGACAGATCTGGGTGGGATCTCAGCTCTGTTACTAACCAGCTAGGTATTGCTGGATACACTTCCTAACCCTCCTGGAAATTAATTACACTGTCTGCAAAAACAAGGGTGCTGACAGTCCCTGCCTAGTAAAGCTGTCGCCAGTCACTGAGTGAGATGATGCACGTGCAGTGACAGGCAGAGGGCCAGGTATTCAGGAGGTGCTCAATAAATGATGCATCGTTGTTGCTGTTGCTAACCAGCTGCGGTCAAGGAAGAGGGGGCCTTAAAGAGGATAAGCAAAGCCGCCAGCCTGGCCAGGCCTCCGTGAGCCTAGCAGCACTGAACAGGGAGGGCTGCTACTGCCACTGCAAAATGCAGCCAGCTTAATGCTATTTATTACTTAAAATTTTAATTCTATGAATTGGGTAGGGATGTGTCACCAGGGATGCCAGGTAATTAGAAATTAAGGAAAGACTATGGATTTGAGCTCCTAAATTGATTCTACCCAAACACATCCAAGTAACAGGAAATTAAGTTTTAACGTGTTAGCGTACCAGCAGAACACTGCACAAAAATTCGGACGATTAAAATTCAGAGGGAGCCCTGGGAGTTCCCTCAAGGTGCTGCCACATGGACGCACCCTCTCCACCGGAGCCGGTCATGACGCCAGGACCCCAAAGTCACTAGCACCTGGTGCCAGGCAGGAGGCAGAGGGACTAGAAATCAAAGACCTGGGTTTGAGTCCCAGACATGCGACCACACCTGTATCTCAGGGTAGGGAAGACCCTGATGAGGGGTGCCCGTGAGGGCTTGGTCAGCCTCACTGCTCAGAGCACTTCCTATGGCAGCCTGCCCCAATCTGTGCCCAAGGGAACACATTTATTCTGAACTCCAGAACCTGTGCGGTAACAATTGCCGTGTCTTATTCAAACAACCAGCTTTATGTTTCTACAAGGTTTTCAAGCATGGTTCTGTCTTACTTGCCTCTCAATTCTGCACTTAACAGGTCATCTAAAGTCTAGAAACTAGACTTTCTAACATCTGGAAAATACCAGATACTAATGTGAGTGGATTAACCTGGGCAGAGTTAATATGAAGTTGAGGAGGACACTTCCTTAAGAAAGGTACCAATGGTCTGGTGGGCACTTGCAGGGAGGGAATAATGACTCTGGCTGCAGAAGACCCAGGAGGAGGCCCTGGGAGGCGGAGGTTACAAGGCCAACACGGACAGACAGGCAGACACAGAAAATAACAGACTCTGAGCGAGGACTGCCAACTTATAAACCAACTGGCAGGTGCGTGGTGACTCTGAAGGGGAATGGCATGAGATAGCACACCCACAGATGAAAGCCGCACAGTGGGCTATGAGAAGCATAGCTGTGTATTCTATTTAAAAACCCACCGTGGCAGCATGCAGACTCACTGGCCCCTCTGGGAGCCTCCACTGCTGAGCTGGTCCAACAGGCAACTTCCTCCTTGTCTATTCGCTGCCCTTTCCCAAACTTGACTTGGGGCCACGCATGTTGTGGCTGGCTATTTTAAATATTTTTCCATCAGCTGAAAGCAAGATACCTATTTATCTTATGGCTGCAAGCAGAGCTGAACTGATCTGGCATTGCCACGAGGCAGACAGTTATTTCATGCCCTGTTAATTCCTAATGCGGTAACTACAATATCATCCTTACTTTTGAAAGAGGTGCTTTTTTTTCCTTTTTAATAGGTGGCCTAAGTGTCCGAATAGAGAACATCAGTCCTAATGAGGCCGAGTCCAAAAACATAACCTTGTCACCGCTGCTGCCGCACTCATGGTGGGCTCAGAGCTCACAGGCAGCCATGTCAGCAAAACTAAATGCTCTTCACTGCTGAGAAGTCCAATCGGAGATGACGGCCGGCACTTCTGCCAGGCAGATGGTCCGGGCCGGGGGTCCCCGGCCACCGCAGAGCGGGCTCAGTGGGGAAGGACGTCTTTGTGCAAGCATGACTGAGCCAACGGCCTCTGCAGCGACCGCCTCTGGTTCCGAAGGCAGGACGCCCAGCAAAGCTTGCCCCACAGTCAGAGCAGAGGAAGCCTTGTCCCCGCGAGGCGAACATCTGGTCTGATGGGGCTGGAAGACACTGACACGGCACACTCCTGGCACCTGCTGCTTTAGATCACGCCGCCTGTTTTACAGCGGCCTCTGTGGCTGTCTGAGGCGACTTCCCATCCAGACCCTGTTACTGCCTACCTCCAAACACTGCCCAGTCCCCTATGTTATGCCACCTCCTAAGACCAGGTCAGCCTAGGCCCACCTCCTACGTGTTTGCTCCACGCGGGGCCTTGTCGTTCTCCCTCAACACCCTGCGTATAGTCGCATGACTGACCTTTTGTCTCCCCGACCCCAACAAGATCAGGAGAGTTCTTGACATCACTGTGTCCTCAGTGCCTGTCCCAACCCCGGTGGACAGTTGGCTGATGGATGAAGGGAGAATGCTGACCAGACCTGAGAAGCAGTGAATCCCACCCGAGGGCCCAGGAGTGACTGGTTTTGGGGACAAGCTTATGCTGAGAGCCAGGCACACCTGGCTCAGTCCCAGGTCCACACTGGCATGTGGTGGGAAGTAGGGCAAGAGAAGCCCTCTCTGAGGCTCAACCTCTCATCTGTGAAATGGGCATAATAAGTGCTCTGCATGGGTGCCCTGATGAGGGTGGGAGGAGACAGCACGCGTGGTAGGCAAGGGAAGCGTCAGCCTGTGGCTGCTGCTGTAGCGGGAGCCCAGCAGTGAAGTGGCTGGGATGTAGGTGGTCTGCAGCTGGTCTGGGTTTTGACACCCCCGCACTCCCGTGGGAGAGGTGAAAGGACAGCCCACACACATCTGGGGCCAGAGAAAGCACCATGAGCTTGAGAAGGACCCTACCAGCTTGGACCCAAGAACAACACCCCCTCCAGCTGGCTTCACGCAGCTCATTAGACCCCCCCTAGAGCAACAGTCCAGGAGGCGAGGTGACAGTTCAGGGGTCCCCTCTCTCTCAAGGAATCCCCCAGCGACCCCCCCGCCGATAAGCAGGCATAAGTCTGCATGTGGGGCAGGACCAACTCCAGGCCTGCTGAGATTTCATCTCCTGAGACGCTGACAGCGCAGCATCCTCCTGTCCCTCCCTGCCAACCTTTGTCATCCCCAAATCCTTATCGAGCTAGCGTCGCCTTGGCTCACAGACAAGACAACTCATCACAGACCTAGCGGCTCGTCAGCTTCAAACGCACTGCCCCGTCCTGTGCCTGCCTGAGAAAATCACTGCGCCTTTGAGCTGCCTGTGTGCCCAGGGCCCCAGCCTCTGAGAACAAAAGAAGCCAGACTGCTGAGCAGCTCTGTGGGCCGGCCTGGGAGTTTTCCTGGCCTCAGGGAAGACTTACAGCAAGTGATACGTTAAATGGTACATCCAAATATTTCTATCGTGTCCTTGAACTGAGGAAACCAGCTCAGGTGGCAGAAAATCACAGCTCTGAGGCCCTGCGCAGGGTGGTCTGCCTCCCCCAGCAGTACGGGTAGCTGGCTGGCATGCGCCTGGGGTGACGCGGGTGCTGAGCCGGCGGGAACCACCTGATTGAATCCACAGGAGAAAGCAGGGCCCAAGCTGGGTGGCCCTTCCTCCTGCGAGATACAAAACCCCCTGTATATCCACAGGGCAGTTTCCTGGGAGAAAAGGACCACCTGCCCACTGTCCCCTGCATGGTCTTGGGGCTGTCCAGTCACCAGTCCAGACTGGAACGCCTGCAGGGACAACATGAGGGAGGTGCACAGCCGCCCCTGCCAGTGAAGTCTTTCTTTGGGCTGTGCGCACACCGTGCCCGTGGTAGGCAGTCCACAGCGAGGAACCTCCCTTAACACAAGAATGTGCACATCCCAGAAATAATGAAGGAAAACCCAAATTCGAACTCGGTGGGCCCCCAGCTCCCATCCATCACTCTGTGACAGGATGGGGGACAAGTGGTACTTCTGAGGGCTGGCAGGCAGGTCATTAGCACAGCCACTGGGAGTAATTTGGCCATGTCTAGGAAGACTGAAGTCACTCAGCCCTCACGCCTGGCAATTCCAGGTCCGGTTACACATGCGCACAAACGGACATGAAACACTGTGACACTGAAAAACAGGAAAGAAGCTAGAAGTCTGTCCGCTCAAGAGTGGCTCGGTGCTTCTCCAGTGGAATAGTACAGAGTAGTTAAAAGGGACACGGGGATCTGAATGTCAACACAGATGTGGCTCAGACCACATGCTGAGGGGAAAAGCAAGCTGGGGAACACACACAGTGCAACCCGACTTCAGGAGCTTAGCTGGCAACCCTCCACCTGGGCAGCTTCTCCGGCCGTCTCAGCTGCTCTGAACTCCCAGCACTCTGGTCCCGAAAGCGCGGGCTCTGCACTCCTCAGCACTGTCTGTGACTTTGAGGTACAGACAAGGCTGTCTCCTCAGTTTAACTCTGGGCCCTATTTCTCTGCAGCCACTACTAGGCCCTGCATAGAGCAAGGACCCTTCAGTGCTTGCTGGCAGACTGGATGGGACAACTCTCTGAGCCCCACGGCAGAGGCTGCCACACCATGCCCTCACCTGCGGGGCCTCTCGCTCCCAGGACCTGAGGGCACGCCTCTGTGTTGCCGGTCAAAGTGTGTCCAAGCCCACCTGCTGTTCCTACTGCTGTTGACACTCACACCCAAGAGGTCACAGAAACTCCTAACGGTCCTGCGCATCCCCTCCTCCATGTTCTGAGGTCCAGATGGCCCCCACCGCATGCCTACATGTCAGACCTCAAATGCGGAAGCCACAATAACCCCAAACACAAACATGGCCTAAAAATAACCACAAATCACTCTGACCCCAAGCAGGGACATTCCTCATTCATAGCATGTGGGAAGAAAATGAACACAGGCTTTCTTCCCTCTAGGCATCTGCATGGCTGCTGAAGAAGAATCCAACCTCGCTGGTACTTACGACCGAGCTCCTGATTCACGTGCCATGGAAGGGGAAGTATACCGGAGACGTGCGGGCCCAGGGGTCACATGAGTTCCCACAGACCCTGCTCCTACTGGGAGCCCTCATTCTTGGGCCCCTCACCCTCTCCTCTACATTCAAGGCAATCTGCGCTTTGATGTTTCTCACAGTTGATTAAACCACGCTAAGCAAACACTGAATGCAGGAGGACACAGGGAACTGGAATTTCTCATATCGGGGCTTTTCTTTGTTCAACATCATAAAGCATTGTTATTAGGTGTTTTAAAAAACCACAGAAAACATGAAACAAAGTTATCTCTCTCTGTGGGGTAGTATAACAAAAGCCATTGGATGCTATTTTTAACATGCAGAGAAGTGCATGATTAATACAGCAAAGGTCATGATGACAAGTGCACCACAAAGAACGTCAGCACTGAGGGGGAGCTGCCGAGCTCGCATGGGCTGACGGACCTGGCGGCCCATCCTGGCATGCTAGCGGACTACTGGAGCCCTCTCTGTGGCCACTTTGAATAACCAGGTGGATCACAAGCCAGCTTTTCAGCTCCTGGCTTAAGACAGCACCCGCCCCTCCCAGGGAAGACCCTTCATGAGGACCCACAAGACACAGAGAAGTGGGTGCTTGCTGCCGAGCAGGCTGCGAATGCACCACAGTCCCTATCCTTTCCTCCGGTGCTGTGACACATGGCTCAGGCCCTCGAGCCCTGGGAAGAGGAGCCAGGGGACGTGTCCGTGGCTGCCCGGGGGAGCGCCTATGCAGTCAGAACAGCAGCAGGGAAAACGGACGGCACCCTGTCTTCCCCAGGACCCAGACAGAAGCTTGCACGAGGTCCTATGATGTTTTCTGCAGTCTCACCGCCGCCCCTGCCCAGCAGCAGCCCCACACACTTTACCAGCCCATCTGATTACCCGTAACACCCGCGAGCTCCCTGAGGCTGAAACATGCCAAGGGGCACAGTAGGGTTTGCCAGTAGAGGGGGTGAGGCCAGGCTCAGGTTGGAGGTCACCAGCTTCCCGGGACCCCCCGAGCCACCTCAGGAGGGAGACCCTGAGGCGGCTCCCCACCCCTCGCATCCGTAACTCTCAGTGCACCTGGAGGCCCCTTGGGGATAAACGCAGCACACGATTCTGTGGGAGCCTTGCCAACACAACCCACACTCCAGCGGCTCCCGAGGAACAGGAGCACTTTGGCTAAGCCTGGTTTCAGGAAAACCCAAGTGGGGGCTGTAGGTGAGAAGGGAGAAGAAAAGAAAACCAGCGGGGTCTTGGCAAGCAAAAGTGCATTGACAGGGGTGACGGGCACCGGCACCGAAACCCTCCAGAGCAATCCCATCCTCAGGGCAACCCGGAAAGGATGTGGGCGGGGCCGGAGGGCTGTCCGCTCTTTACCTCCACTCCCTGGACCTTCAGCTTCATGTGGTCCTCACGGGTCGTTTTCCCGTCTTTCCTCTTTTTCCAGCAATACCCGTCTTTCCTGTACTTCACTTTCTTCCGGTTGTAGAGTATCATTGAGCCATTCTGTGGTCTGGAAACAACAAATGGTTAAGTTACCAAGGGAACCACACAGAAGACAAATTTATGAAGAAAGATATCGTAGACCAGTAAAAGTCTCTGCAGAAAAGCAATATTCCACAGTTGCTGGGACGTAATTTTTCACCTTTTATTGCAGCTCCCTGGATTAACCATGTTTTATGGCCAGCCAAAATTTGCTTGTGGATTTGGTACCTAATGAATTAAATGTGTCAATGATAGGCTTAAAAAACATCCCCTTAGTAATCGTCACCATCTAATCGGGATATACGATGCTGGGGCCTGAGCTCCACACCGAAAAGTAGGAAAAACAGAGCAAGGAAAGAAAGCCGGGCTGTCACAGCAGCCGCAATATCTTATCTCTCCTAGAAAGATTTTCTACCTATCTTTTAATCCATCACCCCGCATTAGGAAATAAATAAGTTTACACGGACGCGGGATGACTATGTTAGGAACAGACCAATGGGAGGCGCGTCGCTGGGCCAAGTGCCCCTGATTCATCGCCTGCAGCAGGTCAGGGCTGAGACGGGTGCAGCCAGCGCAGGGCCCTCCCCAGCGAGCTAAGTACCTGATTTTTTCCCATTTGGGCTCCAGCTGTCAGGGGACCCAGGAACTGCCAGGTAAATTTGTCTGTTCAGTCCCCCATCACTGCATCTTAGGAAAATAGTTGCTCTCTTGCTAAAGCTAAGAGTGGGATGGCCGTTCTAGTGTCATTTGAAAAGTACACATAAGAAGAACCTTGAACTTCCCTCCAAGGAGCCACACAAGAGCCACAGAGAGTAGCAGAGGCTCATACCCCGTCCCCACCCCCGCCAGTTGCAGCTACCACAGATTCTGGATTGGAAACACCAAGGGGACAAAGAGCTAAACTCCTGTGGCAGCAGAGGGCAAGTGCTATGGGAAACCACTTCCAGGACAGTTTCGGCAGGTGTGGGTGGGTCCAACCTTCAGAGGAGACTCCCCTAAAAACTGATGGCACGTCCCTCATCCCCCATAACTGCCTGTGGTCACTACATGTCACTCTGCACCTAAATGCTCAGCACGGAGAGCAGAATGGCAAGAGACCCGCATGGGCAGGCATTCCACGTCACTCCCAGCTGGTGCAGAGTAAGCGGCCTCTCCTAAGCCCAGTTGGCTCCGCTACTCTGCCACCGCAGAGGTGAGGGAGTGGTCCTCCCCGGGGCCTGAGTCAGGAGCCCTCACCCCGGCCTTCTCCGCTCTTCTGAGCAACAGGGCCATTTCACAATCAGGCAGAGGACATTGGCTATTGGTGTCTTCCTATTCCATTGTGTATGGAAAACATAAAACTGTGCCAGGGTGTCGGCAGCTAATGGTGGTTCCCACCCCGCAGGGCTGTGTCTGTCAGGCACAAGGTGATGGCGAAACGCCAGTTCCCCAGGAAATTACAGACTCCTGGTACTTCATGGTTTGCCGGTCACGGTGCAATTGTTTTGTGTCTGTCGGTTTCCTCCCTAAGTCAGCACAGATGACAACGATCGGGAAACAGCTCCCCAGGCTTGTCACAAGGCTGTCACCTGATGGTCCCTGTCTTGCCCTGACAACCTTACAGTCCTCTTCCATTTCCCTGTGGCAGGTAAGCTGGAACACAGGGCCGGCTGGGGCTGCCTCCCACCCATCAGCCCTACTGCAGGTATCGGCACCCCAGCTTCAGAGTGCTGAGAGCCCTCACCCCCCGGGAGACCCAGTAGAAGGGCCCCAAAGTCCCACTGCTGTGCTCAGGGCCACTGCCTCAGGAATAAGCAAAGGCCTGTGTCTGATCCACTGGACAGCTCTCTGCTTGTCTCCAGCCCTCCAAACTGGAATGGAGACCCTCATGAGAGTGTGGCAGGGAATCTTGGGCCCCAGAAACCCTACCTGCTGCCAGAGACACAGCGTTAGTGCAATCTGGCCTCCTGTGAGCGGACACGGGGCTCCACCCTCTCGCCCCTCATAAACCTAGTCAAGAACCTCAGCAGTGCCTGGGGCCGCCTGTCCCCAGACTGTAACTGGTGTGACTCCCCAAAACACTGTCACAGCCACAGTCAGAGTCACAACTGCACCTACCCAAGGAAACCCGTCTCCCTCTGTGACCTGACTTTTGTATTTGAGGGGGAGCAGACTATGTGACCCCAAAATATGTCACTTGGACATGCAGATTATTTTAAGCTGAAGGCAATCAAGGCCTAACAGACTCAGGAAGTCTCCCCACCCTACCCTCTTCTAACTAACTGAAAAATTTTATGTAGGGAGCCTGGACCAGGAAGAGAGCTATAAAGGCTTCTTTCTCTGCACGGCAGGGCAAGCATATGTTTACCCAACATGGGTTCTTCCCATCTTTTTGTGAACTGTCTTCCTCCCCTTTGTGGTCCAGGCCCCTGTCTCCTCTCCCTTGCTCAGGATGGCTTAGAAGCCTCCATTATTGGACTCTCTGGGAGCCTCATATTTTCGGGGCTCTCCGGTATGTACAAAATTAAATTTGGATTTTTTCTGCTGTTAACCTGTCTTACGTCAATTTAATTGTTAGACCAGCCAAAGAACCTAGAAAGGAGAAGGGAAAAGTCTTCTCCCATAAAACTTTTCTCCCCTAGAGCTGGACACTGCTCTCTCTGGAGCTGCTGCAGCTGAACGGCCCTGGGCCCAGAACAAGCGCCAGCAGGAGGTGAGGACGCCCACCGCCGCGGGCCCCAGGTCTCGGCCTGCATCCCGTGGAAGGAGGCGAGAGTGGTGCAACTCCTGTCCTTTCCTAGCTTTAGGTTAGCAGGACAGGGTATCTGTGAACTGGCTCCTGGGGTACAGAGGCTGTTGTAAAGATCTGTTGTGAGGTGGTCACTGTTCTCCTGTGTCTTGTGTGTCATTTGTCCTAAGGAGGAAGACCACAGGGTAGCATGCACGCGCAAGGTCCTGTAAACTACTGTTGGAGCCGGCCTCACAGCTTGGTGAGTTCACGGTCCTCACCAGACCGGCATTTGTTTAGGTAAAATTTGCTGTGGGTCCCCTGTGTGAAGACCGGATGAGGTTATGTCCTGAGAGCTTAGCTTTGTGACCAGAAAGGATATTCTCTCTGGTCTCCACCTGCTGGTAGGCGTTATGTACCGACATGCCTTTGGCGGCCAGTCACAGACTGGGATCCTGACAGGTCACAAGGAGCATTCTCTTTGTCTGACCATGTCAGCTCTTATGGGAGTCTGTCAGAAGGGGCTTTGTTGTCTTGTTAGTGCCAGAAAAGTCCCATTCCAGTAGCGTGCCTGGTGTCTCTGATTAGCGGATCGGGATTGAAGGTGTCTCCTGTTCTCGTGGGAGACCGTACCACCTACAGTACCCCATTCTTACTGCCTGTGACAACAAAGATCTTTTCTTTCTTAGGATAAATGAGAATGAATTTCCTGGATCTTGTCAAAGAGCTGCATCGTTGCATCCTCTTTTCAGGTGCCTCTTGTGCTCACGGGTAAGCCATAAAAGGCTTACCGGTTTGAGTAGTTACTGAGGTTAATATAAGATCCTACTCATCAATGACCACACAATGGATCCTTTAAATTGACTATATTTAAGAGAAAAATTTTCCTTAGAGAGAGTTCTCATCCCAAACAATTGTTTTATTGATACCTATGGAGAGACCAAGTTGAAAAGTGGATACAAAGGAACATAGCCTTAGTAAGACAAAAAACCAGAAATTAGATTTAAAACAAAAACTAAAGTCACATCCAACAAAAAGCCCCCTTCTTAAAATCTGGCCCCACCTCCTCAGCAAATCTTACCTCACAAACAGCTGCACCTTAACCCCTCCCCCTGCCACTGCCCCCACCTGCTTCAAGTTCCCTTCCCCTTTAAGATCAAAGAGCACTCCAGCCTAACCCTCTAGGCCCAGAGTACCCAGGCTGCTCCTGGAAGTGCGGGAAGTGCAATGCGAAAGTGAATTTACCAGAAGCCCCCAGGGCAGACAGAGAGGCTCACTTTGCTGGGCTGTGTCACCAGGCTTTGCCAGCGTGGGGCCTCTCCATGCAATGTCCTTCGCGGTTACATCTTAGACATCTACCCAAAGAACGCATGTCCCCTGGACAGCAGCAGATCTTTTAAATTCTAAAGACCTCTTACTTCCATTTTCAGAAGGTCCCACCAAATTTAAAGAGGAATTTTAAACCATGAATGGCCATTTCACAGCCCTATTTACATGGGCCTTATTGGGGGGGGGGGCGGTATTCCCACCCCTGACTGAACTATAATAGGGAGACAAGCCAGAAGCTCCCAGAGGAAACCCCCACAGCGAGGAGGCAGACTTTCCTCCTGGCACTCCTGTGAGCAACCAGGAAGTGGCTTAGCTGGAGGCGGATGTTCAGGGTGAAGAGCAACATGAGTGGGGGTTTCCCTCTTTAGGTGAATTGCTCTAAGGTTAAACTGAGCCCCTAAACAGGAAGAACCTGAGACCTTTGTTGAACACTTTACATAGGCTTTTCAAAGCCACATTCCACTAAACCCTGAGGTTCCAGGATGCAGACATCTTTTCATGTCCACCTTAGTAGAAAATTTTCTCCCTGATGTAAAAAGGCAAATTCAAAATTGTGTGGCTGGGCAGGCTAGTCAGCCTCGAAGTATTATCATGGAAAAGGCTCCCCAGTTCTTTGAGGACAGCTTGAGGAGTAGAGATGAAAAAGGAGTGAGAATCACAGTTCTTGATTTTCCGCTTGAATGCTCAGGGAAGGAAAAGTAAAACTCTGAGAGCAACTCCCAGTCGCAGCAGACCCTGCCTGCCTGCAGACAGTGCAGACAGACACTGAAACCTCATGACGTTGGACCCCCACATGGCCTGTACTCAGGCAAAACAAGGAAAGTTTAACATAGTAATTACCCTCGACTTCTGATAATAGACATACCCCAAAACTCCACTGAGAAAGCTTGCGTTCTTTCTGTAAATCTTACCATGTCTTTGAAACACACAACCCCCAGGTGATAACTAAAACAATGGCTTAAGACCGAAAGAAAGGGGGGGGGGGCTCTTAAAAAATGAACTGCTAAAAAGCCTGTATTGCCCCAAATCTAATTCACAGCCTCTTTCGGATTATTAGGAACAAATACAAATCTTCAAAGTCTTCTCCACAAATATTAGTGTAAAGCTTTATTCAGTCATTGGAGCAGATAGCCTTACCTTGTTTCACCTGCCAATCTGGATTCAACTGTTACTTGTAAACTAGTGAGTTTGGTACTGTCGTACCTGATTCATGGCTGAAGTTTTAAAATGGAAGCTATATAAGGTCTCTGTTTGTGTCTATGTGTTTACATATGTCTATGAATATATGTTACACATGTGTGATATTTTCCTACCTCTGGACCATACTGCCAAAATTAGTTTGTAAAAGAGCACTATTTAATTATTTTCAAAATAGGCACTTATGAAATTAAATATTCCTAAAACTCAGAAGTATAAAAACTAACCCAAATTGTTTTTCAAGTTTACATGCTCTAATATAATTGTCAGTAAATAAAAGTTAGTCTGTGTGTTAGTGTCATTAATACAGGCATGTCTAAAGCCACTAGCGTTAGGTGTGATGCTTTCACTCTGCCTAGACTTACTAGTCACATAAGCTCATGTCATTTCTACTACAAAATCTGCCAGCAAGAAAAATAATTTAAGGTGATGGCTAACTACTTTAATGTCTCATGAAATTTTCATGAGTAATCTATTAAGAACAAGTGAATTAGATAGATGTAAGTGGAATAAGAGTTTGTAAGTGAACTTTTCAATAATAATTATGTTTTATAGTTAGTCTATTTAAATAGCTTCCCAAATCTTTTTGGTAACTTGAAATCGCAGGGTTTTACTAAATTAAATTAAATGATGGGAATTTATTAACTATCTAGATCATTTACAAATAAGATAAAATACAGAAACATCAATTAATGAACATAAGTTGATCCACTTTTGGCTTCTTATTACGAGATACTAAACATATTTTGATCTTCAGTAAACAAGTCTTGTGCCACATTTAAAAAATGTACAGTAAGAAAGCAGAGGCTTCTAGAGACTGTGAAATAAATAGATTCATAAACTTGCCAATCTAAAGAATGCTAGTATAATAGGCAGGTCACAAGTGCTTAGTCCTCACTAGAAATTAAAGTTTCTAAGGGTTAAGAATTCTAATTAATATATGCAATTAAAACTTGCTGAGATAGTAAGGGAAGCATCTCCATGTGCCAGGGAAGTAGAAAATGTGTTTTCAGAAGAGAAGGTATGAAGCATGGAGATTAATTTTTTTTTTGAGGGAAAAGAAAGTAATTTTGTCCTAATTTTACATTGGTTATATCAGAATGGGAAAAAGGAAACACACAAGACAAAATCTGAATGTAAAAAGAAAGTTATAGAAGCTTTACGTGAATAGAAATCTTGGGAAAGAAATGTTATGTGTGGTTAAACTGGC
Organism: Mormoops blainvillei; assembly: GCA_004026545.1. NCBI lineage: Eukaryota > Metazoa > Chordata > Mammalia > Chiroptera > Mormoopidae > Mormoops > Mormoops blainvillei. Next base: position 63,330 of record PVJD01002791.1, read on the forward strand.
TAAGGTTGGAATGGATACAATTGTTGTTAAAAACAAATGAATGAATTTTAGTATCAGAAGTACACTGGTGCAAAATTAGAATTTGGTTTTCTCTTTGTTAAAAGGACAAAGTTTTCTTAGATTGTTGGTGTGCTCTTGGTAAGAGATGGTGAAAGGTTTTGGGTTTTTGCCTTTTTTTAACCTTTTGGACAATCTGCCTAGAAAGTAAAGATTTTGTGTTTTATCAGAATAATTTCCTGTACTTTATGTTAATTTAGCATCAAGCCTTTGATTACATAAGTAAACCTAGTGTTTTCAATACTAAGAGCTAAGTTTTGCTCAGAGCTATGTGGCTTTCAGTATTTGCCTTTGAGATCATTTATTATCATTTTGATTAAGTGGATAATTAAGTATTGTTCATAATAATCTGTGATCCTATTTAATCCAGTGTCCAAACCTTTGATATTTTTGATAGCTTCCCTCCAAATCAAATTCTAAATAACGTCCTTCTGACCTTGAAATAATTTGGGGTTTTTTTGGAAGGGTCGCTGGAACATCTCAAAAGATTTCTTCTCTCTCCTTATAAAAAGGGAGATGTTATACTAATCAAAAATATTTGGTATGTTAAATTACATAGGAGGCATCTTCAGGTAAGAAGTAATACTAAGCCTTGTTTATATTATATTTATGTAGTTATATGTTGTAAGTGTTCCAGCAATTGTATGAAATTCTTAGAAATCAGATGTTCTAGTATAATGTTAGCACTTGAAATTCTAGTTATTATCTTAAAATGTTGTGTCACAGAAACCAAATGTCCTGTCATTAACATTGTAAGGAACTCTCATCAGATCTCTGACCATGCCCATTTTAAAGATTTTTGTCATTTACAGAAAGTTATTATTTTACTCTGATGCTTCTGCAAAAAGTGTTCCTGCAAAGTGTTTCATCTTCAAAGAAATGTGTGGAAAGAACTCTGGCAAGTACCCTCAGATACAGTTCCTGTGAACATTCAGATCATACCACTGAACTAGGTAAGAAGTAGGACTGAATGAACTAATGAGGATGATTATAATTTTCATTACTTTTTGTTTAAAAAAATACTGCTGCTTCTTTAATCTTTTGTTTTCCAGTTATAAGGAAACCTTTCCTCTTAAGCTGTCTATGACTTATGACAATTTAGTAAAATATATTTTTCTGAACAAAGGTGAAACATTTATCTTTTTCTCTCTACTCAATCCCTCCAGGATTGGGAAACTTTTAGTGAGTATTCTTATTTTAATAGTGTAGGGGAAGTGAGAGATGCACTATGGCTCCAGCAGCAAAGGCATCTGGGAAATGTCGGGCGCTCAGTTTAACTTTTTGTGACTCTTTAACTCTCTGTAGCCTCAGGCTTGGCTGACTACCCGAAAACCCTGGAATGCCACCCAAAGATAAACGTCAAGACCCCAGGAAGGAGGTTAATGGAAGTGCAGAGTGTGGATAACTGCCTGACGCTATCTGCTAACTTAGGGATGCACCGTTCTTCCTGGTGATCTACATGACCACCCACCACATGGTTTTCCTATTAACCTCAATAAAAAGAGACCCTGTCCCGGGAGGGGGTGAGTTCTTCCCGGTCTGCCACCACTGGGAGTAGCTGCCTTGCCCACGTATGTTAAGTGTCTCCCATTAAAGCTCCCATGAATTCGAATAAGGCTCTGTGTCGGTTCTTCGGAATTGATCCTGAATTTAGATTTGTGGGGCTTTTCCCCTACACGTGGCAATATAGCTCAATAAGAATCTACTCTCCTTCTCACAAGACACAACTGTAAGCATCGATTATATTATCAAGGTTTTGCCTGGAATGTCATATTTGACAGGGATATACACAGACTCGGATATGACCAGACAGCTTTGAGGAACTCAGGTGGATTTCATGGGGCCAATAAAGGCCCTTGGAAGACTTAACTGGTACCTGGCTTACAGGGTTCCCAGCAGCCTAACCAGGTGAGTAAGAGAGGTCACTTCCTGGATATTTTAGAGACCTTGAGAAGAAAGGGATTTACCCAAATCTATAGGTATTACAGGTGAGTCTGATAAGTCCCTGGCTTGGCTTCCTAGCCTTGAGAGGGTTTGAAGCGTTCAATCTAAGCTTCTTTGTGAAAAGTTCCAGCAACACAAACTTAAGAGTCTATATGGTTAATCACTATTCTTGCTGCACTTATGTAAACGAGCAGGCCACGTTTATTAAAACTAGGCTTAATCTGCAAACAAATTTGTCCTAATGCGACTATTTTTGATAGAAAAGGGGGCAACTGTAGAAAGAAAAATAGTGTTTAACACACTTTTGTGGTTATCAAATTCTAGTGCTATTAATTGTCTTTGCAGTTTTGTTTGCTACCTATATGTAAACTGGACTAGATTTTAAAATCTTCTAGTTCCCCCCAATATTGAGCTACAACTCGCCAAACTAATGTTCCCCGATTTCTCTCCCACACTCTGACCTGGGCTCCGTGGGAACTAAAGCTGCGCTTCCTGCAGCCCCGCCTGCCGAAGGCGGGCGACTAGGCATAAACTGCCAAGAAGCCCCCACACGATGCGCGGACAGACCGTCACGGTGCTGCTGCTGTGCAGCCACTCAGACGGATCTACAGAGACACGCTGACAGCGCCACGGCCCACGCCCACTCTCTCTGAAGACGCTCCGTCCTGGCACAGAAACCCACACTGGCCACCCTCAGAACTCCCGGGCTGGCCTTACAGTCTGCTCCAGGCACGAACCATTGTTGCTCTTTTTGCCTCCACAGACACGTCTCTTATCAAATGTCTGCTTGCTGGCGTGAAATGAGTTTAACTGAGCTGACCTAGTCTCAGGACTAAGCTTGGAGCAATCTACCAACTAGGCTTCTGCCCTGGAAATTCTTGGGAAAGTTTCAAAGGCAGGACTGAGGGGGAACAGAACACGTGACCCCCAAATATGCCACTTTGGCATGTGGATTATTTTGAGCTGAAGGCAATCAAAGTCTAACAGACTCAAGAAGAGTCTTCTAACCTCTCCCTCCACTTCTTATAAGACTTTAGATCGGGGCCTGGACCAGGAAGAGGGCTGCTATCCAGGCGGCCTTTCACCGCAGAAGTCCTCTCTGCACAGCAGGGCAAGCACCTGCTCACCGAGCATTTGCTCTTCCCACCGCCCTGTGCTCCCGGATCCCGCCTCTCTCCTCTGCCCGGGACGGCACAGAGCCTCAGTGTCCTTGCTGTGTGAGGGGCACTATCTTTGGGGCTCCCGTAAAAAGAAAATTATTTGGTTTTTTTCCTCTTGTTAATCTGTTCTGTGTCAACTTAACTCATTAGGGCAGCTGAAGAGCTAGAAGGGAAGAGGGAAAGGGCTGTTCCCCATACATTTCGAGAATGCAAGAATGGCCCTGTCTCCTTATTTAGCAGAATGTAACCCCCGCACCGGGAACCAAAGTGTCCACTTTAAATGGCCTTCATAAATGGAGTCATCATTTTAACTTGCGATAAGAAGCAACCTAACCGTGTCTAACCCACGCTCTGATGCCTGAGGGGTAGCCCCACTCCGTGGTTCGGTCCTTGGAACAGCAAAGGGAAAACCAGACCAGCTGCAGAGGGAACCAGGGAGCCCCAGTGCAAAGAAAACGAGGTTGCCATCCCAGAATATGATGAAGAACATGCGGAAGCTGGTGGGAAGGGACCTGAGGGGGAGGGAGCGGCCGGGCACTGCTCTGGGAGGAAAGGCAGGTGGGCAAGAACCACAAAAGCAGGCCACTCTGGGCGGCCTTCAAGGCAACAGCCGCCTGAGGAGACCAGGGAGACAGAAATGAAGTTGAGGACAGAGGGCAACAGCAAGTGAAAGGAGGCCTGGAAGTCTTGTCACTCAGTAAGGCCACCACCTCCAAGTTCATGCCTGATGCTGGGCGGAGCACGCCACGTGCACGTCTGTGTCTACACCTACCTCTGCCCCCACATCCACATCTCCCTCTACATCTATGTCTACTTCTGCTCTACGTCTATATCCGCCTCTGCGTGTCATCTGCGTGTACATTTACATCTACGTCTACATCCGCTTCTGGGTGTCTGCGTGCACTTTTACATCTATGTCTACATCTGCATCTCTGTTCACATCTACTCTATGTCCACATCTGTGTCCACAGCTCTGTGTCTACGCCACATCTACTTGTACATCTATATCTGCGTGTACACCTACACCTATGCCTACATCTGTGTCTATGAGTCTACCTACTTGCACATTTTTGCATTCTCACAACCCTGTGAGGTGGGTGTCACTATCCCTCCCAACACACAGATCAAGAGGAAATCGAGCCTTTCTAGCCAGAACAGTCACTTTGACTCCAGACCCACTCCTAAGATTACTGGTTTAGCACAGACTGCAGGGCCAGCTCAGGTCTGAATCCCAGTTCTGCTCTACCACTTAGGTGTCATTAATGTCCTGAAAGCATCCCTCACCCAGAGGATGGGGATTTGGTGGGTGAATTGCTAGTTGCTTGTTTCCTTGCCCCGTGGGCCGGACAACTCTGAAGCAATCACAGGCCCCCCTGCCCTGCAGTTAGAATATCTCTGGCGGCTCCACACAGCCTCTCAGGGCCTAAGCCCCGGCTGCCCGGCTGCCCGGCTGCCCTCCACGGTGACTTGCTGGAGAAAAGAGCGCTTTATTTGAATTCCTCCCTTTCCTTTCACGCTTCGCACTCCCCTGCTGGTGTTTCCTAGGGCCACCTCCCTGTGTCAGGGAGAAGGTGAGCTGAGGCCGACGGGTAAGAGCTTCAGGGAAACAAGGCAGGAGCTCCACTGCGGCAGCAAGCAGCGTGTCGCGGAAGAGAGGGGCCTACAGGGAGCTTTGTTCCCACCAGGGACGCTCCTAGCCAAGTAGCACCTTTTAATCTGAGAAACTGATAGCGAGCAGAACCAGCAACACTCGGTGAAATATGGTCAAAAGGTCACGGGGTCAATGGAGAAACGACTGCAAATTTTAAAAGAAAAGAAGCAACTGTAAGATTAAGATACATAACCAATAGTTTATCTGTATTAATAGCTTATAGAAATGTGGGTGTCATGCGCACACCCACGCAAATAGAACAAAGAGAAGGAATGATGGAAGTCTCCAGTTACTACACAGAAAAAGAAGATTAAACACCTAGGCATAAGTTTAATAAGAAATTCCCTAAACTATAAAAATCTAAAAGACACAAAAGTAATTTTCAACAAATGCAAAGACATAACATGTTCTTGGTTAGGAAAAGTTAAGATCATAAAAAGTTAATTTAAAAATATATTTAATTTATAAATGTAATGACAATGAGAATGCCATGAGAATATTTTCTTTTCTGGATATAGACAAATTTATCATAAAATTTCTTAGGAAGGAAAAAACACCAAGAATAGCCAAAAACCTCCAATAAAGAATATCAAGGTGTGGGACTGGTCCTACCAGCTATTAACACATTCTCTAAAGCCTCTATATTTAAAAAATATGGAATACTGATATACAAATAGACAGACCAATAAAACAGAGTGGAAAATCCAGAAATACTCCCACTTACATATACAAACTCGGTGTACACTAAAGGACGTACCTCGATTCAGTTTGGTGAAGGGGACTGAGTTTTTAATGCACGATATTGGAATAACGATAGGCATAGGGAAGAAGATAAAATTGGATCTACCCCTCACATCTTACAGCAGCATGAATTCCAACAGAATAGAGATTTAAATGTAATAAATAAAGTCATACATACTCTAAAAGCAAGTAGCAACATTTCTCTACAAACTGAAAGCGGAGGAAGATTTTCTAACTGTGATTAAAAATCAAGCAACAATATCTGAAAGATAGGTACATTTGACTACATAAAAATAAAACTGCCAGGCTGGTATGCAAAGTGGTGGCACCATTCTGCACTCCTGCTGGAAGTGTGTCGGGGTCCCGCCGTGCCCACGTCCCCCAGCAGTTGGCACTGTCTCTTGGATGACAGCCATCCTTGTGGACATGTGGTAGGGTTTTCATTTGCATCTCCCTAATGACTAATGATGTTGAACATCTTTTCATGTGCTTGTTAGCCATTCATATAATTTCTTTGGTGAAATGTCTACTTGAATCTTTTGCCCATTTTAAAATAAATGGTTGTCTTCTCTTTGAGTTGTAAGAGTTATTTATATAAAACCTGGATACAAGTCCTTTATCAGACACATGATTTGCAAATAATTTCTTCCAGTTCATGACTTTTCTTTTTCTTAGTAGTTTCTTTAATTTTTTTAATTTTTTAATTTTTTCCCCATCACTATCTCCCCATGCCCTCATGTACTTCCTCCACTCCCCGCCCCCTTCAATTACTACACTTAAAGAGCAAAAGTTTTTTTTTATTTTGATGAAGTCTAATGTATCATTTTTTCTTTTATGCAGCATGCTTTTAATGTCATATCCAAGAATTTTTTGTCTAACTCATGGTCACAAAAATCTTCTGTTGTGTTTTTTTCCTAAGAGTTTCATAGCTTTAGCTCTTAGAGTTAAGTCTACGATGCATTCTGAGTTCATTTCTGTATAAAGAGTGAGATTTGGGTCTAAGGTGATTTCTGGTACATGGATATCTTACTGCCCCAGTATCACTTGTTTTTGGTTTTGGTTTTTAAAAAGGCTATTCTTTCCCCCATTGAATTGCCCTTGCACCTTTGTTGAAAATAAGTTGACCATAAACATAAAATTTTATTTCTGGATTTCATAATCTGTTCCATTTTCTATCCTATGACAACACTTGACTGTCTTGATTTTTGCAGCTTTGAAATCAGGGGGTGTATGTCATGTCCTCAAATTTTGCTCTTATTTTGCAAAATTATTCTGGGTACGTTAAGTAGTTGGTATGCACATTTCTGTATAAACTTTAAGGTTAGTTTCATATTTCTGCAACAAAAACAAAAAAAAAACCTGCTAAAATTTTGATAAGTGTTGTATTGAAACTGGAAATCAATTTGGAAAGAACTGCCATTTAACTATATTACTGAATCTTCAAATTGCTTCCAGTCACATAACATGTAATATCTCTCTATTTATGTAAATCTTTAATTTCTCTCAGACTTTGTAATACAGGTTTTATACTTTGTAAATCAAATTTATCTAAGTACTTTATTCTTTTGCATGCTATTATGAATTGAATTGTTTTCCTAATTTCATTTTTGGATTGTTCATTTCCACTATATCAAAATACAATTAATTTTTGTCTGTTGATATTGTATCTTATGGCACTGTTAAACCCATTTATTAGCTCTAATGATTTTTTTGCAAACGATTTAGAATCTTCTACATATATGATCAACTCACCTGTGAATAAACATAGTTTCACTTCTTCATGTCCGCTCTAGATGTCTTTAATATAGCTATTTTCTTGCCTTATTGCACTGGCTAGAAGCTCTGGTGCGATGTTGAACAGCAGTGGTGAGAATAAGCACCCTCGTCTCATTCTTCATCTTAAGGGAAAAACATTCTGTTTCACCGTTAAGTATGATGTGAGAAGGGTTTAGGAGCCAGTATGAAGAGGCTCCCACTAACCAAACATGGGGCAATCTGCACATCAATAAAACAGTAAATGCTGTGAATTAAAACACATTAAATGTGTTTAAATCCATAAATTCATAACGATCCTGCAGCACTCCAACAAAAAACTACTCGATCACTGTTGTAAGATGCTAGTGACCTAATGCATTGCTTTGAAAACTAAAAAAAGAAATGAATAAAGATGAATGAAGAATTAGGTCTTTATCCTACTTCTCATACAAACTGTCCTTTTGCGATAGCAAAAAGAGAGAGACTTGTCTGTAAAAGTATTCCAGCCAATAAATGAAGAAATGAGAGAATGTTTTGTAATCCCCTAATAAGTAAATGCAGAGATTTTCAACCTTTTTCACCCCATAGCACACATAAACTAATTACTAAAATTCTGCAGCACACCAAAAAATACATTTTTTGCCCATCTGACCAAAGAAAAGTATAATTGTGATTCATTCACACCAGATGGCTATTGTTGAGTTGGTTGTTGTCACCTTTTTGACAATCTAATGGAAGAGAGGTCAGTGCCCCTGATTAAATAGTCAGGTATTGTATGTTTTAAAAATACCTGCAACACACTGGTTGAAAATCACTGAATTAATGGATCATCAACAGTGACTGACATCACAAAAGAAAAACAACCAGACAGTGTGTGTTCCTGATAGAAGAATATTTTGCTGTAGAAATAATAAAGGAGCTTGAAATGATTCAGGCCTCTTGATCTAACTACCACTTTCTAAGATCCACGGGGGACAGGAGAGCACAGTAAAGGACGCTGCAGGGCACAGCCAGCAAAACCCAGGCTGTGACATACTGTACGAGACAGATGTCTTGGATTCTTCAACAAATTCAGTGAAAAAGAGAGTAGGAGTCTTCTGAAATGGGAATACATAGGTTACAGGAGATAAGGAAAAAGATACATCAGCCAGTCGCAACGTGTAGACCTTACATGAATACTGAGCAAAAAAAAAAAAAAAAAACCTTAAAAAAAATAAGGCACTTGTGAAACAACTGGATTCTTGAACAGTGACTGGATTTTTAATGTTATTTAGAATTATTATTAATTTTAAAAAGTAATAATTGTGGTACAGAAGTATTTTTTTAAAGGCTTTACATTTTAGAGAATATACATTTCAGTATATTCATATATACTGAAACACTTCCCAATGAAATGAGGAAATATCTAAGATATGCCTCAAAATAGTGTGTGTGCCGGTGGAGGAGGAGATGAGGCGCGACCAGCCACCCTGGCCATGGCGGAGGGCGGTGATGGGCATGTGGAGGTTCATTATACCAGTTTAGCTACATCTGCACATAGTGGAAATTTCCCATAAGTCTTTAGGAAGAAGGTGATCATGGGATTTGGAGAGAGCTCTAAGTTACTTCTTAAATCTTGGTTCAGCTCCTATGAGCTATGTGACCTGAACAAGTTACTTGACCTCTTGGTTGTAGTAGACGTAATGTACACACGGTGCAAAGCAGACCACCTGCCACATAATACATGTTCTTTGTGACTAATGACAAACACAGCCTATGTTGTAGGGCTCCCTCCAGGGACCGATGATGGAAGGACTTTGGAAGTAATGAAATGGTATGTCGTCGGGTATGGCTGGAAAGTCCACCCACGAGAGAGGCCACTTCAAAACACCTGAGGCACAGACACTCACCCATCACTTTAGGATGCGGTACAGTTTTCAAATTCGGTAGCTAGAAGGCAGCTGCTAACTGAAGATCAGAGGAGTCATGTGTTCTGGAGAGGTTTTGTATGTGGACATTAAACAGGAATTTATGGAACAATGGGCGGCTGCGCCCAGGACTAGTCCCATCCAACGGCCTGGACTCTCTTTCCAGTGCCTGAGTCTAAGTTTAGAAATCACGTCCCCACTACAGCTCAGGTTCATAGCTCTTCCCCTGAGAACCCTCACTTTCCCTGTCACTAACCAATCAGTTACAAGAACCTGACAACCACTGAAAATTTTGTGCAGACAGCTGCAGCCCAGCTTGCTTCTCCCGTGACGGCAGACCTCCTCAGTGCTCGTCTCCCATCAGCCCGCTGACCTGGTCAGGCCCAGAGGCCATGGATTTGGGGCAGTGAGCTCTGTTTCGGTTGGCCTGTTATTGCTCCACTGAATTTATACGGTCTGTCCTTGCCACTTCCCTTTGAGAACAGATGATGTCCTTGTTCCTAGCAGACCTCCATGAATAATATGTGGGGGGCTTCTAAACAGTGAACATCTGCAAAGCATTTCCCTTGTTTCTGGCTGGAACACACACCCTGGGCAGGATCCTTCCCTTTCCTCTCGGCCTTGGCCCCGTCCCTCCCACCACAAGAGACACGGAAGGGTCTGGCTAGTGGGAAGTGCGGCTCCTACAGTTCCAACTGCCTCCAAGCTCTGACCCCAAAAGTAAAGAGGCCCCCCATGACAGGCACAAACTGCTGTGTCCTCGGAGAGTGGATGCATTCTGGGGTCAGAGCTACAGCTCTGGCTCCAGGGGGCAGAGAGAAAACGGAAAATGCCATCCTTAACTGCAGCTCACATATTTGACGTACCCACACCTTTCTTTCTGATCTTCTAGCACAGAACAACCTGATTTAAATGCATCATTAGAAGCACAAAGCCTGGTCCAAAATGTCAACAATAAGCATGACAACAATTACTATGACAACAAGGGCGGCCATTTATCATGCGCACGGTGTATCAGACACAGGGTAAAGCCCTTTACACCCGTTTCTTACTCTCGTTCCACGACAACTGTTATCCTTGTTTCCCAGATGAGACGGGGCACAGAGATGGAAATAACTGCCCCAAGGTCACAGAGCTGCCAAGGACAGAACCAGCGGACCACCCCACTGCACTGCTTCCTGGAGTCTTGCTACAAATCCCTGGCACATCCAAGGTGCCCTCTCCCCTCCTGTCACAGCAGTGACCCAGGGCACTTGCAGAACCCACGAGAACCGCTTACAGCCGGCCGCTTCTTACAAAGGAAGGATCGCTTGGGCCTGATTTAAATTGTTCCTATAGTTCTTCCTTTTGTTGCAAGGGAGGAAAGACATCTGAAAAAGGAATGTCTCCTCTGCTTATCTCCCTCACACACAAACCCAGCGACAGTGGTAATTGATGGCCACAGCACAGCTAGGTTGATAGAACGCCAACTGGAAACCCAAGAAGCCACCACAACAGCCCAAATCTCACCGGGCGGGGCTGGCTTATGAACTTTCAACCTGGCGCTTTCTTCTGACTTGTTTATAGGGTCTTCATGATTTGGGGGACAAGGACAAGAAAGCTGGTGGAGACCTCTGTGTCCTCCACTCTCCCACCCCAGCCAGGCCACTCCGAGCTATTTATGGAATGATAGAGAAGAAAGGGCTGTCAGGCCCAGCCCAGGCTGCAATCTGCCAGATATGAAAACCAATTGCTTTTCATAATAAATTCCAGCTGGAGCCATAGAAATAATAAGGACGAGGAGAAGGTAACACCAATTTGCTTTATTTGATTAGCGCCTTCTTGGGCGGTGCAACCCTGACTCCTTTTCATTAAAATAAGGGCAAATTGAAAATCGTAAGAGAGCAAATTCTTATCAAGGAGCAAATGACTGGGTGCATCACATGCCTAAAGGCCCCCCGGAAGCCACGGGATGACAGCAATGTGCCTGCTCACACTGTGTCAGAGGAGATGGTGCCCAGAGCCTGTGCTACCGGGAGGAGGTGGCTCTCTCCTGGGTCTGGCGCTCAGCTGTGTCCAGGATGAAGGCGGCAACCACCCTGGTGCTGTCCAGTCCCCAGTGCTGAATGCGGGCAGTCTCGCCCACGCCCCGCTGCAACCCCCCGGGGAGAGGCCCGGCCACCAGCCATGCAGGGGACGCCAGGGGCACATGCACCTGAATTCTCATGCACCTGGACCCTCGTCTCCACAGCTAGGACATATTAGGGGGGGACTGAAAGCAGAGTGAGGAGCTGCTCAAGCTTCCAGAACTCGGAGGCAGAAGCCAGTTTGTATTTCCTAAGGATCATTACATGCTAACCACAGTTCTGTTCATTTAAATTCCTGCTGGAGGTCACTGAAAAGAAAAGGCTGCCCATGTGAGGAGACAGGAATGGCCGGGAATGGCTCCAGAGCAAGTCCGCAGGGACCCAATAATGCCTCCTTTCCTAGAGCTCCCAGAGCGTTCAGTTGGAAGCTCTAGTATGACATTTAGAGACATATTCAACTAGTATTCAGTGAGCAGCTATTATGGGCCAGGCCTTTGTGGAAGGTGCTCTAGGTGCTGCCAGGGACAGAGGGTCCAAAGCCCTGCTTTCAGAAAGCTCGGGTGCCGTCGAGGGGGGTACGGCTGCCAAGTGCGGGCCTGGACCTGGAGGGGGGAAAGGACATACACAAGGCCTTCAGTAGACAAGTGAGTAGGTCCTGTAACAGCTGGCAGCGAGGTGCTGACAGGCAGCCGGGGAGGCCTGTGCCAGGGCAGCACACCTGGACAGGAGCCTGGACAAAGGAGAGGGCACACGCGGAGGCTCTGCAGCAGAGCTTTCTGGCAGAGACAGCAGCGGGGTTGGTGGCCTGAGACATGTGCCTGGGGTAGAGCTGGAGGGCAGAGAATTGGGGGGAGCCAGAAGGTGAGGCCAGAAAGCAGGCCAGGCCTGGGTGGAGGGAGCCTTGAATGAGAGTGGACTTTGTTCTAAATGTGCTGAAAGACACAATTAGCCAGGTAACACAAGTGTGTTGCCTGCAATGAAGGAGATGTGAGGGGTCTGGATTTTAATGTGACTATAAACGCTATGAAGAAAAGCACAGGGAACACAAGAGGCTGCATCTAGTCTGGGGCAGGAGGGTCACCCGCTCCCCCCAGCCCCGTAACCCCGAGGATCCCGAACTTCACCTTCACAGGGGTGGGAAGCAGGGAAATGGGGTGACTGCTCAGGCTTGGCACGTCTGGCTCACTGACTTGTTCTAGTGCCTTCCCCACTCCCAGTAATAACAACCTGTGAACAGTCAACACCCCGTAAATGCTCATCAAAGAAATGAGTTCACCGAGTGGCTGGAACAAAGGAAGTCCTCTCTCTTTTCTTGAAAACAAACAGAAAACATCACTTACATTTAGAGTGTTTGGTCTGTGACAAAGCAAAGGAAGGAAAGGTGGGTGAACAAATGCAATCCCCTCTTTGGATTCAGGACCACCAGGAAGGAAGGACGTCCCACTCCTGCTGCCCAGTGCAGCCCAGGGAGTGGGAGCCAAGCCTGGTGGGATGGCACTCAAATGCCACTGGTGTCTGAGTCATGCTCGACCCCACTGACATCTCACTTGGCCGACACCATGCCCCTCTACAGAGCCTGGCACTCCCATAGACCCTCGCTTGTCACATTCCAACACCGATATTGTATTAATAATCCAATGTAAATCTGAGGGAAAATTAATGTGTCACCTCCTAGCAGGAAGGACTAAACATCTCAATGTGATGGTCTGTTAGAGTTGTCATTTATCATTAGCATGCGACTCAAGGCAAGCTCCCCACATTCTGGTGGGAGCTTTCGAGACAATGAATCTCTGGGAATTAGCTTCGGGTCCAATTATTCCTGTACCCCCCCCCAACCTACCTGAGAGATAAATTCTATCTCAGTGGGAGGAAAAAAAAAGAAGGAAAGGGGGAGGAAGGAGTCTGCTGTTCTCCTGCCTGGCTGAAATCCATTTTTCTCAAGGAGACAAGGCAATATTCATTTTGTGAGAAGGGAATAGGGCTACACGCTAAAGGCCAATAAATGGAGCCGTTCTGATGAAAACTTCCTCAAATCAAATGTAGGGGAACCTCTTAATGGGCTTTGTTCTTCTTTTCCATAATCCATAACTATTAAGAGAAAGACGGGCAGAGAGAAAATGCCGCCAAGAGGAGCTGTGTAAACATCAGGCAGGGCCACCTTCCAGGAAGACCCAAAGAAGCCACTGCCAACCCTGTCTCTGTGCCCCAACACATGCTTCATGGGCCCCCACCCCAGGTCAGCCACCACCGCAGTCTCGGGGTACAGCACCACCCCAACAGACACATGGTGTCCTTAGGGAGCTTATCCTCCAGGGAGGAAACCTGCCAATAAAAAAACGAACTAATAACAGACAATTGCCTCAAAGGAGATAACTCTAGATAGGGATTCTGGGCATTGAAATAGAACATTTTGTCCAGTAACTTTTATTTTTAATCTTCAGTGCAAAACATCAGAAGGCACTCTGGAGTGAATCAGGCTCCTGGTTCCAAAGCAAATAGGACGGTCAGGACGGAGAGGCGGGCTGGTCATGGCCAGGAGGATTGGCCGTGAGGGCCTGGGGCCCAGGGGAGCCTTGCCCAGGCTGACCACACCATCTAGTACAGGCACAGTCATGCCCATGGGTGTCCAGGGTGCGTTGGCTCAGGCACTGTGAATGGAACTCAGGGTGGAGGGGCCATCCCTGCACGTGCTAGTCGGCCCAGCAAGCCTGGGGTGGGAGGGCTCAGGGTCAGGGAAAGAGGGCTCAGGCCAGTGGGCCCTCAACAGACCCTGCTCTCTCTGCTGGGCCCATCACCCCTGGGAGGTGTCTCCCCGAAATGCAGACCTCGCCGTATCCTCCACCAGCACATGTGCAACCCCATCGGGACACTGGCAGGCTGAGCTGTCCCTGCTTCTGCAACCTTGTGAGAGCAGGCTGCTTTGTTGAGCTAAAAGAATTATCTCCTTTAACCTGCACAATCCCACTAGGTAGCTGCTCGTGGCTTAGGAAAACAGATGTCAGGGGTGACAAATGCCTCAAGGTGGCAGAGCTGCCAAGTGGAGGCTGAATTCAGCTCCGGTCTGTCACTGTCCCCCAATCCCACCTCATGACTGTGGACTCACACACAGGCTTTTTGAATACCTCACGTCACACTCACGTTAGCTGAGCACGTGATGAGCCCTGGGGCCTCAGGACACCAGCTTGTCCCTTCCTCCTCTCCCTCCTGCCTGCCCCTCCCCTCCAGACCTAGCCTAAGTGACTTTGGGCTATGTCCCAACTTGAAACCCACCATCGCCGCGTGAGGGTATTGACTGGCACCTCCCCGCAAGAGCGCTAAGCTGAGGCTGCGTGCCCCATCCAGAGAGGGGCCCCCGTGGGGCTCTCATTTGATGTGCAGACTCAAGTGCACCCTGAGAGGAGAGCCCCCCTTGCTGTGTGACCAGATCTGCCTCTTCATTTCAAATGCAGGCACCTGGGGACCCCATTCCACTTGGCATGTCCCCGGCACCGAAGGTTCCCACCAGTGTGTCTGAGCTCAGGAGAGGAACTTCAAGAAGGAAGACGCTATCTGCACACAGGAGGACAGGCCTCAGGGGCCACAGCCCTCAGCTCTGAGAGATGTCTCTCTGCCCACCTAGATGGCACCCGGGGGCACCCAGGGGTTGCGGGACAGACCCCAGAATCATCTCAGCTGCTCTCCTGGCCGAGAAGGACCGAGTCTGTTCCTGGTCTTGCAGTCCTGGCTCCCGCGATGCCTTAGCCCCAGACCAGAACCTGCAGCCTCACTCCGTCTGACCAGAACAATGATTTCCTCCCAGCGCCGGACGTAAACCCCAGCGAGTGCTGCCGGATGAGTAACAGAAGCAGGGAAATGACCTTTGGTGCAGATGGATGGCTGATGAGGCAGAGAGATTTAGGGATGTTCCAGATGGCAGGAGACGGGCAGGGAGGGAGCTTTTCTGCCAGGAATGACCAGCCTGGGGAGGGCAGTGGGGAAGCAGGGTCAGCCCAGAGGGGCAGGGTGAAGACGCCAGGACACCAGGCATGAAGCAGCCTCAGGAGCTTGGGGTGAGGTGGGGGTGGGTGCAGAGGGAGCGCTGGGGCCATCAGCTTCCCTCAGAGACTCTTTCCTTCTCCCCATCATCACGCATCCCTGACCCCAGCCCTCATTCCCGCTGCCTGGAAGCCCCTGAACCGACAAGGGCTCATTTGCTTTCCCAGGAGGACTCCAGGACCACAGCCCAGAAAGTGCAGCTGTGAGTCATGAAGCCTCTACTTCGAACCCAGAGCTTCGGGGTCATGGGGGGAGCCAGGCTGTGCCCCCCTCCAGCCCTTCTCTGGGCACCCAGCACCAGAGCCAGGGTCTCCACAGTCTCGTGAGCCACGGCCCCTTGACCTGCTTGCACAGGTGGAGCCAGTAAGGTTCCCAGAGGTTGGAAATTTGCCCAGGTCCACGTGACTGTCACAGGGGACACCAGGGTTCCTGTGTAGACAGGTGTCACTCCAGGCACACTTTTTGACCACTGTCCTATGTCAGTCAGCTCACTCAGAAGATGGTTGCGCTGTGCAGACTCGAAATGCCAGCCAGGCCGCCAGAGCGCCCCACGGTGGGGAGAGCTCCCCAAGCTGGAACGCCCCGAGTCCAGTGCGCATCTGCCCCAGACAGCACGCGCAGCGTGGCCTCCCCATGGGCTCCCGTCACTGCCCACAAGCTGCGGGGCTGCATCGCCAGACTGAGTTGTCTCTGATTTCTATTATAATAATGTGAACTGTGCTGAAGGTGTTCTGATCAATAGAGACCTCTCGCTGCGTCTCTCCAGGGCTCGTAAATCAGAGCCCTACGGTCTAACAGCCATGATGTCCCCCTAATCATGTTACTGCAATATTAATAAGGCTGCTTAATGCAACCGGTTCCTTCTAAATTGTCACATAAAATTTTGGTAAATGTCAGACACATCATTTAATAGAAAACGATGTTTTACTGCCAGGGGAGCTAGATGGCTGAGGGGGGATAAAAAGCCCCACGATGACCTTAAGGCACAAAGCGCTCTAGCGTGGGGCTCCCACCTTGGATCCTTCTTCCCTGCAGTCAGTGACCATCCTCAGAGGCCACTGTGTGCAGGACACTGGGCAAGGACTCCTGGGGCAGGGGCGGGGCAGGGTCTGGCTTAGAAAGAAAGAGGGGTTCCTGTCCTCAGGCAGCACATAATCTTGTAGCAAGGAGTCGCCGCGCCTAGGGCCCCTTGTCATAGGGGTTGGTACCCTCACCTTGGGAAGCAGAGAATGCCTCCAGGGTCACTGGCCCCAGAGAAGCAAATGACCATGGACAAGGGTGGGGAGGTTCACAACAGAAAATTAGTGTCATGTCAATGGCTTACAAAGGATGAAGTTGGTCCTGCCCATTTGGGCAGTCAGCGATACAGAGATAAGCACAGAGGGATGCCCATCACAGACTCATTTACGAGCAGGCCACGTGGGAACTGCCAGTAAACTGCTCTGGTGAGCTGCCTTGGTGAACAAGCCATGATGCACTGATACAATGGAAGAGTACAGTTATTAGGAAAAAACGGTGCCTATCTGTATTTATTGACGTGAAAAGATGTCCATGATTTTTTAAAAAAGCAAATACAAATGAGCATGTACGGTAGGCTCATTCACACCGAATCACTGACATGTGCAGCACCTGTGTGCCTGCGCGGGCACCTGGGGAAGGCTGGCGGGATGAGGGTCTCTAAAATGTCGACCTTGGCCATCCCTGCAGAACACGGTTTCAGAGGATTTGTGGGGCTTTGTTATATCTTTCTGTGGGGTACAGAATTTCTTCCATGAGCAATGAGAGAAAACTGTGAATTTAAGTAAAATTAAAGGAGAGGAATTACTGGATTAGCACAGCAAGCATTTAGGGAGCACCTACTCTGTTCCTTGTCGGAGCAACAAAGCGGTGAACACACTCAATCTCGCCTGGAAGGACCACAAAGCGGAAGCAGGGATTAAAACTCCAGCCGAGGTAGGTGACAATGGAGGGCAGGCACACGGGACTCGGGGCAGGGGGCAGCAAGCCCCGTGTTATCCCCCTTTGGCATGAACACCCATCACCGGCCGACCTCCAAGAGCGGGTTCTTTAGAGGCCAGTGCTGGCCTGCAGGAAGGTTTTCACTGAGCAGAGTAAGAAGCCCACTGGATCCTCGTGGGATGTGGGGACAATGAACTTGAAGCTGGAGAAGGAAAGAAGCAGACGTGTACCGACAGTGGCCATGGCCCGGGCTCGGGGCTGCACGAGGCATATTCCTTCTATCTCTAAACCATATGATGGATCACAGGGCGGACCCATGGTGGGGAGGAAGCGGAGCCTTGGAAAGGTTTGGAGTTGGCCAGGGTGGTGGGTTAGTCTGAGCGGCAGGGCCGCACTCAGAAAGGTGAGGGACTGAGCTCCAGGCTTCACCACCTCCTAGAGCAGTCCCAGGGGACGGCGGACAGCAGACTTCTGCACTGGGCAGGACTCAGAGCCTAAGAAAAGTCTGTGCAGCTGTGACTGTGATATTTTCGGAGAGGAGACCAAGGCAGAGAAGTGAACCCAGAATCGGTGCTGAACATCCTGCACTCTCTGCGTTTCTACAGGTCGTTATCAACGATGGCACATGGCACTGGGGGGCCAACCTCGCTACTCCTTGTGGGTATCTTGACTACTTAGGGTTCCCAACCCCTTGGGAAAGAAACCCAATGCCTCAGAAAACTAATTCCCACTGCAGGTCAGAGACGCTCCCAGGATATTGTTGGAGGGTGGTTGGAGAAGAGGGAGGCTCTGTGGCAGAACAAAAGATTTGACCATTAGTGAGATGTGCACCAGCCTGAGGCACCCCCATCTAGCCGGTACCCTTTAGCTCCTTCCTGACACCTCTAGACCCTTCTCCAACCTCCCTGAGGACAGGGGGAGGGTCATGGCCCTGTCAGTCACTGTGCTGGCTGCAGGTCGGTGGACTGGTCCCTCACGCGAGTCGAGGCTCGGTGCAGCGGCAGCCCGAGCGGGGGTGGCACAGGAGGCTGCAGTGTGGTGGAGTGACGGCGAGGCTGGGCAGCTGGGCCAGCAGGGCAGAGCGTCCACCAATACCCACGCCAATGCCTCGCCCTCCACGGCTCCACCCTGCTTCCAGGCAGCAGCAGGACCCCCTCACTGTCGTGGCAGAAAGCAGCGGGGCAGAAAAGCTTGAGGGTTTTTAAATGATGATGTTGTTTAAAGATAAAACCAATACATAGCAGGTTTCCTTTAAAGAAGGGGGAGGGTCGTCCAGGAATAAGTATAAAGGACCCAGGGACAAAGACAATGTTGGGGAGGACTGAATGTGGGTGGTAGGGGTGGGTAGGGCGGGGGGGAAGTCATGGGGGTTGGGGAAAAGGGACAACTGTAATGGAGCAATTAAAAAAAATGATTTTAGCACATGGAAAACAGTTTTAGGAAACTGCTGTATCGTGAATCTCGTTGGGACCATGAACACGGCCACTGGGATCCAGCCGCTCCCGGTCCCCCCTCTACCCACTGGGCGAAGTGGAGCCCCCGCCGTGGTGCCCCTGCCAATGGGGCCAGCGGACTATTGCCAACTTACTCCAAGCAGCAGAAAGCTCATCAAGCGTCCCAGCCCCTGGCAGACTGTCTGACCTCAAGCAGCCAGGCCTCGGGCAGCTATAACATCCCCAACTGAACCACAGTCTTTCAGTGCTAAGGCCCCCCTGCAGGGAGGCAGCCTGTCTCCCGCCGAGGACTCCCGAGAATGGTCTGAGCTCTCTGGCTTCATGTAAAGGCCCTGCAGAGGCCAAGGGGCCCCAAATGGGACTGCACAGCCCGGCGGCTCATGGCACTGATGGTAACCAGGGCTGCCCTGGGGCCGCAGGAAGCCCAGGCGCACATGGTCCTCAGGGCTGCTGTGGGTGTTCGAGGGTCTTCCACCTGGCTGACTGCCTGCCTGCCTTCCAGCAGCCACGCTGAGGATGGACGGTGCCTTCGTTAAACTTCTCACAGACACACACAGAAAAACTGGGATCTAATAAATAAGTTAAAATACATCTAATTAAATCAAATTTGAGATTAAAAGGAAGCTCGCTTGCATATGCATGAGCCAAGTGAAAACTCCAATGAGCTCTCCTAAGCTCCTTATTCATAGGGAGTCAGAGATTTAGCATTTGCTGGGAGGATTTCTTAGGAAATACAAACCCAGCAAAGGCACATTCAACCACAAATTTATTGAACGAGCATTTGTTAACCATTCCTTTACAGGACTACTAATTCTGCATTTCCATCTCTCTTTGTAGCCCTGGTACCTCATGTAAATAGCAGGCGCTCAGTGGATTGCCAGTTGGTAACGCTGGCTTTCTAAAACCCTAAAAACCAACCTCTGTCCTCGAGTTGCTTATATATGGCCAAGAGGGCAGGATTCACTTCCTCCACAATGACTTCCTGATGCACTAGGCTAGGTTTGGTGATCTTGCTCTTCACGTACGAAGCAGTCCTTACTCTCCCTGCCCAGCACCCGCCTCCAAACACGCACACACACGCAACTGTTTCATATCTTCATTTCTCTGTTGGACTGTAAACTTAGTGCGGGCAAAGACTGAATCTAAATGCTTCTGGCAACCTGATATATACATGAAGGAAACATCCAATAAATTACTAGATAAATAAAGCCAGAGGATGGGTGGAGGGATGGGTAGATAGGTAGATGGGTAGATGGATGGGTGAATGGACAGAGGGGTGAATAGAAGGCTGGATGGATGGAAGATGGATGGGCGAATGGATGACAGATGGGTGGATGACTGACGGACTGACGGATGTGTGGATGGATGGATGGGTGGATTGGTGGGTGAACAGGTAAGAAAAGGCAAGATAAACACCTAAGCTATGGCCCATGATAAAATCTATTCAGGGGTTGCCCAGCAAAGGCAGGGAGGAATGAGAGTGTTGGCCGGCAAGAGAGGTAGATCTAGAAGGAAATAATTCAAGAACTTAAGAAAAGTGAAGGATCTGCCTGGAAGAGCAAGTCGATGCTTTCCGATCCCTACTTCTGGGTGAGGCAGTGCACCGGGCACCTCGCAAGCCCCACACTGCACTCTCACACCACGCTTGAGGCTCGTCTTTCGCCCATGCAGAGGAGGAAGCTGGGTTCTGCAGGACAAGGCTGCCCAACTGCAGAGCCAGCACGTGGAGGACCAGGTCTGGGTTCCATGGAATCGTCCTGACACAAGCTCCCTCCATGATGGCTGGAAGACCAGCAGGTATTTCCTGGCCCAGCCAGGGATGGGGCCAGGAAGGAAGAGATATCTGCAAGGTATCTCTGCAGAGGGCACAGAGATGAAGCTGCTGGCATGGCAGCCACACCCCTCAAAACAAAGAGCGAGGGGTGAGGGTTCTCCAGGGAGCGCCCAGGATGCAGGACTCCAGCCAACCCACAAAAACACAAGCTCCCCCTGCCCCACGCACAGACACTATTTCATGGAGAGAGGAGTGGGCTAGGGAGGCAATGTGACTTTCCTAAATAATATTCCGCAGGTGCCAGAGTTCAGACAGCAGGAAGGGAGAAAAGGAACAGAATGGGGAGGAAGAGACCAGAGTGCAAAAAGGACCCAGTGTTCCCTACGGATCAGATCTCTGTCCCCGCCTCCAGTTCATGTAGACGAGGTTCAGGCCCTCACAGCCAGAGGCACCCAAGAAACCACCCCAATGGTACGTCAGCCATCTGGATAAGGACAGATGAGGACAGCCTCCCAGGGTCCTACCATCTGTCTGACCTAACATTCAAGGGATTTTCCCCAAAGCATCCTCCGTTAGGCTGATAGCCCTGAAATGTTTCATTTAGCTGGAAATCATGACTGGTCCACTTCCCAGATCTAAGTGACATGATAAGAACCTCACACAATGTGTCTGGCAGCAAAACGGTGCAATAACCCATCAAAGGGGGTCAGTGTCCTGCCCCTACATCTGGGGGACCCAACAGATTAGATGACCTCTGGAAGGCACAGTCACTGCCGGTTTTACGGGAAGCCTGTGTTGTGTGTGTGCATGTGTGTGTGCACACATGTAAACACATGTGTACACATGTGTGCATGTGCTTTGACGGGGGGGTAGAGCATGCCACATGGCACAAAGCAGTCACCATCCTTCCTGACCATGAGGCAAAACTTCCAGTTCTTTACCTTATACTACAACCCTCCCACAAGTGCGGGAATTGTTAACCAGATACGACCCATGAGAAAACCAAAGCCCGGCGAGGTTCACGTGGCCCCAATCCCATAGCTGCGAGCAGCAGAGCTGGGACTCGAACCCAAAAGTGGCTTGATCCAAGCCCACGCTCTCGAATGTGACTCTGGGGGGACCCCTGGGCAGACCCACGTGGTGTTGCACAGCAGGGTCATGGCTGCACCTATCACAGTATAAGGAAGAGTAAAGTCCACAGCCAAAGAAATTTACAACGTCTTCAGTTTAACAAAGTTGAACAGGTTTGATTCCGGATGGACTTCCTCTTCAAAGGCTAACACATGCTGTGAACTTCCCAAAGTCACGGGAACCACACTGCTCCTCAAAGCTCCCTGAAGGCAGGGGCTCTGAGCCTCGCTTTGATCCTCAGTGTCGAGCAGTCTGGGGTGCAAAGTAAGAGATGCAATGTTCACTGAATGCATGAGTGAACGAATGAATGAACAAGTACGTAAATGCCATGAATGGGAGTTCTGTCCACAGGTTTAAGGGAAAAATAAGGCTCTGGGAGAGTAGCCCACAGCACTCCCCATCGCAGAACACCTCCTGTCCCTACAGCCTCTCGTACACAGTTCGGCCATCCGGAGCTGACTCGGACCTTCCACGGGAGGGGTCTAGAGAGCCATGTTGTTCATTTGTGCTGGTGCCCCATAGGCGTGTGGGCTTGTGGGCCGCGGCCGCTGGCTCTCCTGCCGAGCAGGCCCAGGAGGAGACCCGGCCAGGACTCACTCTGATGCTGAGTGACAAGATGAGACAGACTGCCTGGCCAGTCTGAGGGGTCAGGGCATGAATGACTGAAACAACCATCCCTCAGAGACCTGGCCCTCACCCATCCTCCTAATCCTGACCATGTGTCCCCTTGTCTGGCATTGCGGCAGTTGCCGCGCCAAGCTGGAACAGTGGCACCAGACCAGAGGGAGCGGAAGGTACTGCCCGGACGCGGAAGCCCGGATCTGAGCCTGACCCATGACCCACAGACAGGAGGCTCATGAGGGCCCAGAAGAGCCCTTTCCCCCATCCCCTCAGGCTTTCCCCAGCCTGAGTCTCGGCTGAGACTCAGGGAGCGTCCTTTCAGAGAAGCTGCCGGAGGCCCCGGCCGCTCCCCCAGAGGGTCTGAGGTCGCGGAGCTGAGGTGGCTCCTATTCTGCAGCCCACAGGGAACAGAAGTGGGAGCACCCTGAGGACACCAAGTGAGCAAACCCAAGGGGCATCTGGGGAGATGGAGGCTGTGTCCAGTGACCCGGGCGCCCCTGTGGGCCCTCTCTGGACCAGGAAGCAGCTGGTCCTGAGGGGAAGGGGAGGCCAGGATCCTCGGGTCCACGGGAACATGAGCCAGCAGCCCCGGCTCCCCCCTTGGGAAAGAGGGTCTATAAACAGCTTCTCCACTTGCTCCGCCTCGCTCTGTCAGTCCTCTGGGGCCCAAGGAGAGACCCCTTAACAAGTTTCCCCTCTCCTTCCAGGGGGCTGGGATTTCCTACTATAACAGCTCATAGGTGCTTTGTTTTCAGAACAAAAAATAATTCATTTCTTCCACAAGTATTCCTAAGCTCCTGCAGTGTGTCAGGCATGGAGCTGCCTCCCTGCACCGCGCAGAGCTGAGCCTGACTCCGCTTTGGGCCCTGCATGAAACTGCAAATGCAGTGGGATGTGAGCAGTCTGCTCTTGACAAAGACCCACATGTGTGCACGTCACGGGCTAGACCACACTGGCCTGTGGCCGCAGAGTGGCAATCCTCCCTGCAGGGTGCCGCGCTAACAGTACAAGTCTCACTGAGCCTGGCCCCCTAAGTGCAGGAACCAAGAACCCCCATATTCGCCCAGAGAAGCGGTGCCTGGTTGAACAGATGAAGAATGTGAGCACGCTTACAGGGAGATGCTTAGCTCCCCCAAGGGAACGTGCCTTCTCAAGCACGCCTCCAAAGTCCACGTGTGCGTATGAATATGTATATGCTTCTATCATCACACTTGCAATCGATGTGACTGCACAATCTCCTCGAAGGCTCCCTGGGCGTCTCCCCAGCAGCGGAGGTGATGATGGCCACAGAGATCCGAGTCCCAGCACATGCTCCAAAAGCAACACAGGTCGACAGGAAGAGCCAATAAAACCACACACAACCCATGACTTCGGCACGACTAGGAGAGAGAGACACTATAAACATAAAATAAACACCAATTTCCAGTGAAGCTCTTTCTCGAGTTCCCACCCAAAGCCTTTGCAAAAAGCAAGGAGGGGGAGAAGGGCCCCAACACCACATTAAGAGGGTTTAGAGGGGAAGTGAAATTACCTGAAGAAAGAGAAAGTGCACCCCGAGTGAAATAACACTGAAGGATGCAGAGAGGCCAGAACACCAACAGGAGAAAGGGGCTGAAAGGTGGGCCGCAGGAAGAGGGGAGGGAGGCTGTCCAAGGAGGGGTGGGCACTGTCCAGAAAGCACATGGTGAACAGAGAGAAAGGAGGAGGTCCACGTTTAGGAACTCACCAAACAGCAACAGTAATAACGTAGAATCCAAGGACACATACTTCCCCCTCCCCCTGCTCACCCCCTGCCACAAACGCCAACCATTAAAGAAGCTGCACTATATTACACTGGCAGAAGAGGGGGCTCTTGAACTAAAAATCACAGAAACCACTCACTCAAAAAGCCAGCTCGGCCTGTGCTCTGCAGAGGTGTGAGCAGCTCCATCTGTGCAAAGGCTACTCCAAGAAGGAAAACAAACACACGACTCCAAATATTTCAGAGATGAAAATTACTCCAAAAATACAACCATAAAGCAGGAGAAAAAACTGAAAGTTAGCAGCGCGAATGGAATTAAAAATCTCAGAGAAACATTTGAGAAAATATCCTTACAGCCTGCAAACAAAAAGATCGGGTTTAACTTACAAGGGCAAGAGATTTAGACCATCATCGGACTTCCCCAAAGCAGCCGACAAAGCCCAGCAGTGACAGAGTGGCATTTCATGAAACACAAAAAGAAGGTGTGAATCAAAGCATTTACAGCCAGCAAAGCAGATCCTCAAAAATCAAAGCTACAGAAAATGAGTTTTAAACATGGAAGAATGGAAGGAATAATGTACCCATGAGCCCCTCTTAAGGAATCTGCTAGAGATTAACTTCATCCAACCAGGAGATGACTCTTTGGCAAATGGACTTATAGGGAGCAGCTGATAAATTATACATCTAAATTAAATGTGGAAATAAGGGTAAAATAATGTATAGATATCATGTTTTGTTAAGGTAAAAATCAACAACTACAAAATGGTAGACAACAAAAGAAAAATGAAACCAGAACAGGCTCAATAATGGTTGCCGACAAAACTGTATACAATGTACATAATGACATAATGACAGTTGATAGGAAACTATACACTGTATAAGCTGCATATAAGGATGGTTGGGTAGGAAACTGTATACAAGGCTCAGGTTGTACGTAATGATGTGTACGTAAGGATGATCGATAGGAAAGTATATACGATGTATCGGTTCTATATAATAATGGTGGACAGGAAATTGTACACAGTTTACAGGTTGCATGTAAGGGTGGATAAGGAGTCAAGGGATTAAATCTGCAACTGACAAACCAGATAGTGAAAGTTTACAGGGGATTAAGAGAACTTTTCCAAGGTAATAAGTACAAATGTAACCATTAGAACAAAAATAAAAACTTCTTATATATCAAAAGAAATTAAATTATAAGTGAGCAAAGAAAATACATCATGTAGAGAAAAAGTACAATAAACAGAACATAATACATAGTACCTATTAAAAATATAAAGAAAATGTTGATACCTAGTATATTAATCATATAAATACTATACATTAAAATATTTGTGAATGAGCTTATTCACCTATGAGAATAGATTTTTGATTTGGCTTATAAAGCAAGATCCAACTAAATGTTGTATACAAGAACCATACTTTTAAAAAGGGATTCAAAAAGGCTAAAAATAAAGAGAAGGGCAAAGGTATATCAGGCAAATGGAAATAAAAGCAAAACAATCTTGGTATCAGACACAGTAGAATAAATGGCAAAAAATCACATTTTACAATGAAAAGATAATAATTATGAATATCGATGCACCAAACAAGACTACATGTTAATCCCCTAGGTGGAAACACCCTAATACGAGGACACTTTAACACAACATTCTCAGCAGAAAAGATCAGGCAGACAAAAAGTAAGTAAGGATGCAGAGTCCTGAACAACAAAATCAATAAGGCAGATCAGCTTTATACACATACACACACACACATACACACACACACAATATTCAAGTATGTGCCGTTTTTTCTATTTCCTTTTTTAAAGTATATTTTATTGATTATGCTATCACACTTGTCCCATTTTTTCCCCTTTATCTCCCTCTGCCCTTCATCCCCCCTCCCTCCAACAATCCCCCCACTTAGTTCACGTCCATGGGTTGTACATACAAGTTCCTTGGCTTCTCCTTTTCCTATACTATTCTTAACGCCCCCCTGTCTATTTTGTACCTGCCAATTATAGTTCTTATTCCCTGTACCTTTTCCCCCCATTCTCCCTCCTCCCCCTCCTCACTGATAACCCTCCATGTGATCTCCATTTCTGTGATTCTGTTCCTATTCTAGTTGTTTGCTTAGTTTGCTTTTGTTTTTAGGTTCAGTTGTTGTTAGTTGTGAGTTTGTTGTCATCGTACTGTTCATATTTTTTATCATCTTCTTGTTCTTAGATTCGTCCCTTTAACATTTCATATAATAAGGGCTTGGTGATGATGAACTCCTTTAACTTTACTTCGTCTGGGAAGCACTTTATCTGCCCTCCCATTCTAAGTGATAGCTTTGCTGGATAGAGTAATCTTGGATGTAGGTCCTTGCCTTTCAACACTTTGAATACTTCTTTCCAGCCCCTTCTCGCCTGTCAGGTTTCTGTGGAGAAATCAGCTGATAGTCTTATGGGAACTCCTTTGTAGGTAACTCCCCCCTTTTCTCTTGCTGTTTTTAAGAGTCTCGCCTTATCTTTAATCTTGGGTAATTTAATTATGAAGTGTAGTATGTGCCTTCTTAAATGAACACAGACTATCCACAAAAACTGATCACATGTTAGGTGACAAATAAATAATATTTTATATAGTAGAGATAGTACAAAGAATACTTTCCGATCATGGCACAATAAAACTGGAAATTAACTTTTAAAATAAAAAACTAAAACAAATCCCCAAAATGTATATATGATCATTAAAATACTACATATCAGAGTTTATGGGATGTATTTAAAGCAGCAATCAGATGAAGATACATAGCCCTAAACATACATTTCAATAAAAATGAAAGAATCAGATTTTTAAACACCAAACTCAAAAATCTAGAGGGGGAAGAAGAAAAGCCCAGGAAGGGAAAATAAAGTGAGATGCAGAAACAATGAGGTAGTGCAAACTACAAATCAAAGTTCTGGATCTCTTTCAACGAAATAGGATAACCGCAAGCTAAGCTGAACCAAAGAATGAGAAGGCATAGGCACACCCCACAGGGAGGACGAGGGACCGTCCGAACTGGACTGGAAGAGGCTCCTTCAGCTGTAGAGGCAGTGTTAGCGGAGGAAGAGGCACAGGGCCTAATGGGACTGAACTGACTGGTGGTCGCTCAGAGTTCAGAGCAGAAGGAAGTGGATGAGACTGAGAATGGCACCCCCAGCATCCCGAGGGTGACAGAAGTGTCCTGTGTCTTGGCTGTACCAACGTCACTGCCCTGGTTGTGATGTGTTACCATTGGGGGAGCTGTTTACAGGGTACAAGGATGTGGACTGGATCTCTCTGTACTGTTGTTTCTTACAATTGTATGTAAATCAACAATTATCTCAAAAGTTCAATTTTTTTAAAAATGTAATGTGCAAAGGACTACCTTTTGTATATGAAAAAAGAAGAAAAGAAAATATGTATGAATCTGCTTATCTCAGCAGAAGTAACAGGGCAAAGAGAAAATGGAGAGATGGGTCCCCTGCGTGGTGGGATGGACGAGGACAAGGACACTTCCCTGGGCCCAGCATGTTTGCAGTTTTACTTTTGTAAACATGTTAACATTTTATATACTAAGAAAAAATCAACAAGGATGGGGAGGGACCACAAAACCTAACACAAACAAACAAAAAGAATCCAGCAATAACGGAACCAGAGCAAAAGGGGTGGGGAGAGGGAGAGTACCTTAGCAACTTCCGAGCACAGTATTTCAACTGGGTGCCCTCAAGCTGACAACAACAAGTACTATAAACAAAGTCTGAGCTCTAGTTAGCAGATTTTCTTCTTCTGTGGTATGAATTAACTTTTATTAAACTACTTCATATGTATTTTAGGATTCAGAAAATAAATATAGTCAGGAACATTTCTCCTTGTTGAAGAGGGAAGTTCCACGCACAGCAGGCTGAAAGGCTAGAATGAGCCCAGTGGTGCTGGACTGGAAGGGCTCTCAGGAATATGTGGTTTTACACACACATACACACACACACACACACTCACAGGTACAGAAATAGACACAGATGTATGTGTGTGTTTCTGAGTGTGCACTCGCACACATTTTTTAGCTCTTTGTATTCAGAGAGAACGTGCCTAGAAGCAATGCCACAGCACTAGCAACAAATACACATGGAACTCAGAAACTGTTCCCCACAGGACAGAGCCAGGGCTGGTACGAAGAAAGGACAGGGTGACCGTGGAACACTGGGTTGTGCCAGGATATGAGGAGGTGCCCCACAAGCAATGGGACGAAGGGATGACTGACACAGTCAGCAGCATAGTGAACCTTGGGATCTTCATGACAAAACAGTCCCTTACATGAGAGAATAAAAACCGTGTATACTCCATTTAAATGGAGTTCTAGAACATGCAAAACTAATCTACAGTAGGAACAGAATCAGTACAGTGGTTGCTGTTGAGGAAGATGAAGACAGGGCCAATTGGAAAGGGACACAGACACACCCTCCTGGCGGGAACGGCAGTGCTCTGCATCTTGACAGGGGTTTGAGTTCATCCCAGTGAACGAGTTTGTCCAAAACTGTCCAACAGTGCACTTAATATTTACACACCACACTGTGTGCCCATTTGACCTAATAAAAGGACTAGAAACAAATACTGAACTCTGGACAACACCATGTCAGCAAGTGGTTAAAGATGAAGTGTACTGATGCCTACCTTGAAATGCAGTTGAAAAATAAGACGGCTTGCTGGCTGGGTAGAGGGATGCACGTGTGATACAGCCAGCAGGGTCAAACGTTATTTAAGGGATCCAGGTCACAGGTACGTGGGTGTTCACCGAGAAAAACAATGTGTTAACTTTCTGTATCTCAAAAAACTTTTATAATAACATGTGAAAAATATTGTAGGGGTTTATCAAAAGGACACAGCAATCAAATTGAAAGGGTTCCCACTTGCCAAATCAGTGACAATTTAACCATGAAAATTGCTAGATTATAAACCACTACTGGTATATAACCCACTGAAAGTAACTTAATCAATGTAATTCAGTCAATGTAACCCACTGACTAAAATAGGAATATATGACTCCATATAAATATAAAAAAATAAGTGAGCAAAATAAAATGTAAGAAAGAAAAAGAAAGCTCTTCAAACCGTAGAAAGTATTAAACAATACATAAATTTAGGGGGAAAAACACCATCTGGCAAACATTATAACAATAATTGATTCAGACAAGAATTATCAATGGGTGCTAAAGCAGGTTTAATGAAACAAGGTATTTATATAAACCTAAACTATCTCTCCACAAAATACTAATTAATGACAAAAGGAAAACAATAACCTGACACTGGAGCAACCTGGCAGAGACCGTCTGACCGATGATCAGCGTTAACAGCTCCAGGAATGTGGCAGCTGCCACCACACGTCCCTTACTGCAAAATGCTGGAAAGGACTCAATGTTGCTTCTGTGGTCTTTCTCCAGGAATGCACACCCTAGAATCTAGTCATGACGACACATCAGACCAACTCAACTTAAAGAACAGTCTTCAAAATAACTGGCCTGTATTCTTCAAAAATGAAAGACGAAGACAGACTAAGGAACTGTTCCAAATTAATGGGGATGAAAGAGCCATGGGCACTAAATGTAATGTGAGACCTTTAGATGGGATCTTAGGCCAGACGATGATGTGGTGGTAATGACATTTTTGCTACAAAGACCATTTTGGGGACATAATTGGTCACAGAAATAAAATTTATAGATTAGATAATAATATTGTATCAATGCTATTTTCCTGATTTTGATCATTGTACTATGTTATGCAAAGGAATGTCCTAAGTCTTAGGAATAGACATCTAAGTGTTTAGGAGCAATGGGGCAGTGTGTCTGAAATGCAGTTTCAAGCGGTTCAGAAAAGAATGCACACACACAGAGAATGATAAAGCAAAAATGACAAAACGTTAACAATTGGGGAATCTGGGTGAAAACATGGAATTTCTTTGCAGTATTCCTACAACTCTGAAATTTTTAAATTATTTCGAAATTAAAAGTTTTTAAAATATAAGATAAAAATAAAATGCTATAAATTATAGGTTATTCTCTAACTCTGACTAGTCTCTCCTCATCCAAAATGGTGAGATGCCACAGACTCAGAAACCTCTGAAGACTGAGAACTACTGTGGCCACTGGGCCCTCGCTGTAGAAACACAACATTCAAGGTGTGGACTGGAAGCTACACATGGGGGTGACCTGCGTGGCAGAGAGGCAATGCTATTGGTTGAAGAGTGAGGCTGTTTCAGACCTTACTCGGGCCAATTCCAACAGACTGTTGCTGACAGAGCCCTGAGTCCTCTCCAAGAGGGTGCCAAGAAACAGGCCTGGCAGCTGCCACCCCCGCCCAGTCCTAAAATCAGCATCCAAGTCGCAATTAATATCCCAGGGCAGGACTCCTCTTTCTCCTGCAACCTGATACAAATCAACCCCAAAGTGGTAATGGATCAACAGTTATCTCTCGTACCAAATACAATTTGCATTTAAGATGACATCTGCAATATTTTAAAAGCCAAAGTCTAAAACAACAAACTTGGCAGTTTTTCTGAGTAGCAATTAACACGGTGGCTAATCCTACCAAGGAGACAGTAATTGGCACGGAGATATCCCCCCTCACACCAACGGCAGGCTGAAGACCTGAATCCTAACCTCTTTTAACAGCACCGACTCCAAGCATCTCTCCTCATCAAGGAAACGAACGCAATTATTGAGGACAAGGGTAATCACCCTACCGTTGCAACACAAAGAAAAGTGCTCCGACAGCAGCCCCTCAGGAGAAGGTGGGAGGCTTGACTTGGGGTCGAAGGCTATTTCTGTGTCATGGCCACAGTGGGTCGAGGTCAGGGCACCTCCATGGTCCTTCCACAGCCCTGTGCCAGCCAACACTGCCCAGCACTGGCCTGTCCAGAATACAGCTTCTCACACAAAGTTCCCAAGTGCTAATCTAGGCAAGTAGGAGGTTCCAAGGATATGACATATGATAGCTAACAGATTCCAGCCAGCTGGTCTCTCCAATGTCTCTAGAACCCACAATGACCCTCGGAGCACACTTAAATAAGCGACTCTCCCCAAGTATCAATATGACGCCAATCCCCAGCACCTGTCTGATGTCTACCCCTCGTTCAGGGCTCAGCTCAAGTTTTAGGTCACAATTAAACCGCTCCAACCCTCAGTGAACCATGGGCGACTGACGCCTTTCTCATTCAAACCATGATGGCAAAAACACGGAGGTGCACATGTTAACTCACTGTGGGCTGGCTTGCTTGCAGCCTCAACAGAACCAGATGGTTTTCAAGAGTCAAGACCCTTCACCTGGGCCAGACAGGTGAGGTTGTGGCAGCAACTCCACAAGCTCTGAGACGCTCTGAGAGGCCTGGAGCTCCGTGGGCTGAAGGAGCGGAGAGGCTCTCTGCCGCGGTGTGCACTTCGTTCAGTGAAGCCAGTGACATGTGTTTAACAAATGAACAAATAAACGAGCAAGTGAACAAATGAAAGAACAAGCCGCCTAGCGTGAGCCTGGGCCAGTTGGCCGGGTAGGCTAGCAAGTGGACCCAGTGAGGTCAAGGCTACAGACAAGGTGCCCAGGAAGGCCAGCTGGCTTCTCCCCAGAGAGCTGCCTGGCCTCAACAGTGCACACCCGCAGGCCGCCAGCCGTCTGGCAAGTGTGTGCTGGCCACAGAGGACCGGGTGACAGAGAGGCTTCCGACTCTGAAGTGGTATGTCACCCTTCTGTAAAGCGAATGAGGTGACACTTTATTGAGTGGGAAAACTTCTTACCCACGTGCTGTGACCAAGCCTTAGTCATAAACACAGTCTGGGCTGCAGCAGCAGTAGGAAACTGCTAACTGAGGAAGCACCTGGACCTGGGGTTGTGGCACTGGGCCTTGCGGAGCCCAGGAGAGGAGGCAGGGCCCCAGGCCCCAGGCCCCAGGCGGAAAGGAGGCAGCTGGGATCACCGTGGGCAGGGCTCCAGCCCTGGCAGTACCAGGAGCTTGGTGGCGGGCTTGTGAGAGATAAGGGTGAGGCACCCGGTTCTGGGTCACAACTGGACCAGCTTCCAGGTTTCAGAACACAGGACCTGGAGATCGCTCACTTAGGAATAAGGCTGGTCCTAGATGCACCCACTAGGGGTAGAAGTGAGCTCAAAGGTGAAACTGAAGCTCTTGGTGAC
This sequence comes from Mormoops blainvillei, assembly GCA_004026545.1. Taxonomy (NCBI): domain Eukaryota; kingdom Metazoa; phylum Chordata; class Mammalia; order Chiroptera; family Mormoopidae; genus Mormoops; species Mormoops blainvillei. Next base: position 95,491 of record PVJD01002791.1, read on the forward strand.
TGCACAGGTTGGAAAGACAGAGGAGTATCTTAAGACGGTGCACACGTTTTTATACCAGGAGAAAGTTAGCCTGTTTGAAATAAGGTGAAAAAATTCAATGGCTATTTTTCCTCCTGGATTTGTAACATATGCATTCATTTCACATTCATTTTTCGTAGACCTTTCTGTCTGCATCAGCGGCCTGGCACTTACTGTCCCCACAGGGTGTCATCACTGATGTTGTTATCTAGTGGCACCTTCTCTTCCAACTGGGCCATAAGCCCTCTGAGGGTGGGGACGGGGCCTAATTCATCACTAACCCTGTACAGAGTTTAGGAAAGTGCCAGGAACAATTGTTACTGAGTAAATGCTAATTGTTGATAAGTATATAAGTTATAACTGCAAGTAACTCAGCAAAAATATCCCACTGGGAGCCCTGAGCACCCCTCACCTGATGAAGGGGCACGTCTGACCTTTGTAGAGGCTCCTTTTCCTCTTGGGCCCTGAGAGGGGTGGCAGAGCAGCCCACCACTCCTGTCAGCAGCCAAATGCTGTTGAGTGAGAGGAGGGGCCCGGGGGGTCAGGCGTGGAGCTGTGTGACCCAGGTCTGGGCCTCGTGGGTATGGGCTGATTGGTTAACGCCGGCAAAACCACGAAACAACCAGGAGTCCCACTCAAAGATGGGAGTGAGAACTGCTATAACAGCTTTGGAAAAGTACTTGGCAATTTGGACAACGAGGAAGCAATCTAAATGTCCATTCACATACGAATAGTTAAATATTGTGGTACATTCACACAACGGAACAGTACATAGCAGTGAAAATAAATAAACCAGAGCTAGAGGTATCCACACAGATGAATCTCATGAAAACATGCAGGGAAAAACACACTTATAACCAAATGAAAAAAAAGGAATCAGTAAGGTATCAGAATATAAAACTAGCATTCAAAAACCAGTATCAGAGACAAAATACCATTTACAATAGCAACAAAAAATAAAATATGTAGACATAAACTCAGCAATTCATGTACAAAACCACAATAAGAAAACTTTTCTAAACTAACACAAAATGCAAACATATTCCTGAGCAAATGAGAAGACATAAATTGTTCTTAGATGGGACAATTTAACATCATAGGACATCGGTTCTCCCTAAGCTAATTTATTTATAAGCTTAATGTAATTTTATGGAGATAGACAAATTGATACTGGAATTTACATGGAAAAAATAAACCTTCCTGAATAGCTGGGAAAACATTGAGAAAGAAAAGCTTCAACAACATGGGTGGATCTTGAGAATATCATGCTAAGTGAAATAGGTCAGATGGAAAAGTCAAGAACCATATGATTTCACTGCCACATGGAATATAAAACTGAAAGCAATAAATGAACCAATAACACAAACAAAAACTCAACAGACACAGAAAACAGTATTGTGTTACCAGAAGGGAAAGGGGGTGGGGAAGATAGTAAAGGGCAAAGTGGGTCAAATACACGGTGATGCGAGGAGACTTGACTTGGGTGGTAGACACACAATGCAATATACAGAGGATGTGTCACAGAATTGTACACTTGAAACTTATATAATCCTCCTAACCAGTGTCACCCCAATAAATTTAATTTAAAGACTTAAAAATTAAAATTAAATTATAAAAAGAAAACTTCAACAGGGGACTAAGCTCTACCAGACACTAAAAACACTACAAATCTCTCAGCGTTCAAACAGCATGGCACTAGTGTATGAACAGACAGAGAAGTGGGGCAGATGGGGAAGTTCAGCTCTGGATGCAGCTAATTTGGAAATTCTGTATATGATAAAGGTGGTCTCTCAAATCACTGAGGAAAAGAGGGGCTTTTGGATAAATGCTGCTGGGACAACAGGCTAATAATTTGGAGCAAGATAAAATAATATGCATAGTTCATGCCAAACACAAGAATAAGTTCTAAATGGGTGAAAGACGTGTGAAAAATAAGACCATACAAGTACTAGAAGAAAATGTGGGTGAATTCCTTCACAACGTGAGTGTAAAAAAAGATTTTATTACTATGATTCAAAAGTAAAGATGCAGTAAAAAAGAGTCATATATATGACTACATAAAATAAAAACATTTCACAAATGAAACACATTTTAGGTTCCAAGACACAAATATTGAATAGACTGAAAATAAAAGGATGGACAAAATACATCATGCAAACAGTAGCCGCCAGAAAGTTGGAGTGGCCATGCTAATATCAGACAAAATAGACTTTGAGCAAAGAATGTTACCAACGGTAAAGAGGAATATTTCATAATGATAAAAGGGTCAATGCATCAGGAAATATAATAATTATAAACACATATGCACCTAATAACAGAGCACCAAAATGCATGAAAATAACTGACAGAAATAAGAGGTAGAAATAAATAATTCCACAATAAGTACTTGGAGACATCAATACCCTGCTTTCAATAATGATGGCACAACTAGATAGAACGTCAACGAGAAAATGGAAGACCTGGATAACACTATAAACCAGTTAGCCTGGCAGACACCTTTAGACCACTTCACCCAACACAAAAGAATATGCATTCTTATCAAGGCACATGGCACTCTCCCTAGGACAGGCTGTACGCTGAGCCCTAAAATATGCCTCGGTAGATATAAATGGAAGTAAAACAAAGTATGTTCTCCAACTACATGAAATGAAAATAGAAATCAATAGCAAAAAAAAAAGTTTAATGCAATTTTATGGAGCTAGACAAATTGATACTAAAATTTATATGGAAAAATAAACCTTCATGAATAGCTGGGGGAAACTCGCAAATATGTGTAACTTATATGACACACCTAAATAACCAATGGGAAGTCAGAAAATACATTGAGATGAATAAAAATAAAAATACAAAGTACAAAAACTTATGTGAAACTGCAAAAGCAGTACCTGGGGGGAAATATATAGAGGAAAATATATAAAACAAAAATGTCTCTAATCAATAACCTAATCTTCCTCCTTAAAAACTGGAAAAAGAATAAAGAAACCCTAAAGGAAAATGAAGGAAGGAAATAATGAACATTACAGTGGAATTAATGAAATAGAGAACAGAAAAACAAAGAGACAATCAATAAAACAAAAAGCTGGTTCTCTGAGAAGATCAACAAAACTGACAAATCTTTAGCTACAGTTACATGTATATATATTGTATATATATGTATGTGTATATACTGTGGGTGCATATATGTGTACATGGGTGTTTATATGTGTGTATACTGTGTGTATGTGTGAATATACTGTATCTATATACAGTGTATGTGTGCGTTGCACTGTGTGTATATACTGCATATATGTATATGTATGTACTTTGTATATACATGTGCACATGCATATATTCATATAGTGTGTGTATATCCCATGTGCATGTGTGTGCACGCATGTATATACTCTGCATAGACTGTGCACATGTAGGTATGTGTGTAGATTCTGTGCATAAGTGTGTGTATAGGTGTGTATATTGTGCATTCTATACATATGTTGTATACTGTGTGTGTAGATACTGTGTATGTGTATATACTGTGCATGTCTGTGTGTACTGTGTGTGTCTATGTGTGTAAACTGTGCATGTGTATACGTGTGTGTATAAAAGAGAGAGAGGAAAAATAATTAAACATATGTAGTAAAATGTTAATGACTATGGAATCTGGTGAATGATATATAAGTGATATCTTCATTATTTTTGCCACTTTATAAATATTTTGAAATTGTTTGAAATAAAAAATTTCATTAAAAAAGTGTTCACAGTGCATGCAGTGACTTACATATAAAGCTTGGAAACATGTGGCAGAAAATCGTCACCGTTTAAAAGCACAGGTACCTGCAGCAGACAGAAGCGCCGAAGCACCCCCGAGCGCGGTGGACTCGGTCGGGCACGCGGCCAGAGCACGCAATACCGTGCTTACTTCTCAAGCTAATGTTATGGGGCTGTGCACTTCATTATTGTTCATACTTCTGTATATCTGCAATACTGAATAATAATTTTTCATTTAAAAAGCCACTCCCCTTCCTTTACACACCCCACCCCTCCCCACTGCCATCCACTATCCTCCCTTCCTTCGAAGATGCAGGTTTTATAGAGCAGCGATTCCCTCTTACCCGCAGCCACATCTTAGTAGTGACGAGAAATTCTCACTGCACACAGGGGACAGATTCCCTGGAGAAAGGACCAAGGAGAGAGAGCATCACACACAGTGTCCGCCTCAGTGGGAGGAAGACATCGCACCAGACAGCAGCCGGGTGCTCTTGCAAAGGACAGGGTAGGGGAAGGCCCTGTGCCAGGGCTGAATGTCTGGGGCCCCAGGAAGGAGCCTTGTGAGGGATGCCTGGGTCTGGGAGGCAGGATGGGGTTCCCGCTGCTGCCTTTGGGGGCGGGCATTCCCAGCAACACTAAGCCAGGACAGTGTGCTCCTTCATCGGCGCTCCCACCATGCTTGGACTGTGGGAAGCAAAAGAAATGGCGTCTGCCTAAACCACAGCTGCCCCTCTGGGCCTGGACTGCCCTGTCATGGTTCCTGGCCATCAGGCTGGAGGAGGAAGCCCTACCTGCGTGGAGGCGGGAGGGCTGGTCAGAGCCCAAGCGCCACAGCAGGGCCAGGACAGACCCCTACCTGCGCTCTGAGCAACACTGAGTGCGAAGCCAGCAAACAAGGGGAGGTCTGTCCTTCCGCAAAGATGGACGGGGCACCTACTGAGAGCCAGACCGTCCTCCAGGCTCTCAAGAGAAGAGTGGGAAAAACTGACAGAAGTCTCTGTCCTTCTGGGAGGAATTCTGAGCAAAGACAAGAGAAGGGGGAGCCTATAGGGAAGGGGAAACAGTGGTTCCAGGCTGTGGCAACAGTAAGGGGAAGGGCCCCAAGGGGAGGCTGCCTCCCACCTGCTGGTGGGTCAGGAAGTGGCCAGCATGGCCAGTGGGGTAAGTTGACACCATTGAGGTGCTGGGGGGTCCTTGTGAGCCATGAGTTTTGCTCAGGGTAGTGTGGGGAGCGCTGGAAGTGACTGGAAAGCGACAAGTTCCTGAAACCTTCTCAAGTGTCCACAGCCACTGGCATCCAATGAGGACAGCAAGGTGCACGCTGGGTCAGTGCCTCACTTTGCAAAGGGTACCCTCATTCATGTCTTACCACATTGCTTGCCCTGTGAGCCCGGGTCAAGATCATGGCAGGGGGGTGCCTGGGGTACAAACTGTCGGGATGTGCTCCCTTGGAGGGGGCCCAAATGCAGGGTCAGCACCTGAGAGTCCCTCCTTGCGGAGTGCCAAGTAGGAGCTTTCGGGGGAGGTCCACACAGGTGAACAATTCCACCTCTCGTGTAAAAGAGGGGCACGTGCAGAAACTGGGTTCCTTGCGGGAGGGGTAAATCCCAATATCCTGGAACTCACTGAGAGGACAGACCTTGGCCTGCTGGTCTTCGAAATGTTTTCGGAATCCTGAGAAGGGGCATGGCCAGGATTGGAAGACCACACTGCAGCCTTCTGGTTGGGTGCCTAGGGGCAAGATTTCCCTGAAGTCTCCATTCTCATAATGGAGTAAAAGATACCCAGCTGTTGGAAGGGCTCAATGGGATAACAAAAGCGTACACAGGACCCTCAGAGGGGCGACACTGCAGGTGTCCTTTGTCCCTCCTTCTCCTAGGTCCCCATCTCTCCTGAGAACATCCCACAGTCTAGCTACTACAAAGGTCAGTCACCTCCCAGGATCCCAGGATTTCTCATGAAATGGTACTAAATCTTGGCAATGAGAAATGCCCAGGTCTAGTGGAATCAGACATCTCTAGAACCCAGCTCAGGCAGCTGGGAGAACCTCAATTTGTCTTGAAGAACTCTACAAATTCCTTCCTGTGTCCAGTTCTGGCCCCAGTGATTCCCCATCCCGGAGAGCGGACCCTCTCCTTGCGCCAGCCAAGGCTAGCCCGTGCTGGTAGATGCCACGCCTCAGGGCCGTCTGAAGCGCTGTCGGCACCGCCAGCCCCAGTGATCCTTCTGTCGACCAATTTGGGCAAGTGTTTACATGCATCATCAAATAGCACGGATGGGTTCAGAGCTTAACCTTCCCATGAAATTCACACTTCCGGAGCTCAAGAACCAAATGCGTATTCTGCTTTTTCTGCCTTCCCAGGCTCATGGCACAAAGCCAGACTTCCAGTATGTGTATAATAGGTACTTGTAGACTTGAAGGTAATAAAATATATATTCATTTAAAATTTTTAATTAGAAAAAATGACTAAAATTAGATAATAAAAGTTCTCCCTTGTGTACCAAATTTGAACTTTTTCTGGAAACACTTTGTTTATGGACTTTGCAGGGAACCAAGCAATTAATGCCTTTTCATTACAATTTAAGACTGGAACTGGAATATTAGAATTGCCATTCAGTGGAATGTGCCTGTAATGCTGAAAGTCTCCTGGTGAATAATTCCTGGTGATAATGATATGCTGTGGGCTTAAATCTTTCTCCTAGACACCAAAAAAGACAGTTAAATCAACTTTTGTCCATTTAAATATCATTTTAAGATATCTAGAACCCATCTCTTTATTGCTCAACAACCCTTAGCAATTTCTTTTGCCCTCATTTATTTCCAGTTCCCAAGGGAATCCTGTCTGATTTATTGGAAATTAGTTCTTACAGCTAGTAAATGCTTTAAACTGTTTTCATATAAATCACTCCGGAATCTGCTAGTGCCTTGCAGCTTGGTTAGAGTGGCTTCCTCCAGCAATGCTGAATGCCACCGCCCCATACCCTGTGACGAAGGGTTTCTAGGCACCGTTACTGGTGGGCAGCTCCACAGAGCAGGCTGACAGGTCTCTAAAGAGACTTACGTTTTCTTCACACACACGCACAGACATGCGCACATATGCACACACCACACATGCACAGGCATACACATGACACCTGTGAGTGCGCACAACACATGCGCACAGGCACAGACATACGCACACATCTCACACACTACATGCATGCACAGGCATAGAATGACACTTGTGCACGCGCAGCCCCCGCCCCCCATCAGACTGTCCTTTACCCTTCTGGGGTCAAGGGCTGGCTACATGTAGGCGAGTTAGCAGGCCAGCTTCCTCGTGGGAATAGTGGCAACACAGGGCGAGTGAGCACGCTGCGTACAAAGAACCCGACCAGTACCAAGTACTTTAACGGGCCCACGTCAATCAGGGGAGGTCAGACTCTCCGCAGTAGCACTGAAGGCTGATTTCTTGCTCACAACACAGCCAGTCTGGCTCAGCTGGGGACTGTGCTGCACACCGGCCTCACTCGGGGAGTCTCGCAGATGGGAGCTCATCTCTACGGGGCCTTCCGTGACTACCAAGGCAAACAGACAAACGTGGTGACTCTGGGCCTCTTCAGATGTGTGCCTCCAAGTGACACATGTCATGTCCACCCACACTTCACTGGCCAAAGCAAGTAGCATGCTCACCAAAAACATCCAAAGTCCCAAGGAAGGGGAAGCCCACCACATATGCCCAGAAGGCAAACACACGCCCACTAATGTGATCGAATCGCCCAGCCCCCAGTAACTAGACTAGACAGGGCAACCCTCAGCCATGTCTGGGGTTGGTCCATCTGTCTGTTTTCAACAGGCATCTTTCTGCTCTGAAAAGTCTGGCAGTAGGCACATTCCAGCCCTTGAGCTGCCTAATGTACTCTTTATAAGAATCAATCTTAAAAACAAAAGGTTGTTATCTAGATAACCACTAGGAATAGGAAGGGAGCTCTTCAAACTGACAGGGGGTGGGGGAGGGGGCCTTGGAAGCATGAGGGGACATAAACGTCACCAATGCCTGAGGCTCTTAGGAGGAGGGCAGAGCCCTCTCCCTCACAGCCCGGAGCCTGTCACAGGGGCTCAGGAGAGCCGGGGATCGACAGGGGCTGCACGGGCCTCCAGTCCCCCTTGCGGGGCAGCAGGAAGATGAAACACAGCGGGCGCTCTTCCCTTCCCTCTCCCCTTTCAGTTTTCCACAAATAAAAAGCTATTTTCGGAAGAAATCCTCCGAGCGCTGCTGTAAAACAGCAGGATGGAATGCGCACCACAATAACAAATGATGTCGGACGTCGTCTGCAGAAACCGTTTTCAAGTTCGGGTATCATTCAAAGGCAAAGAGAATCTGTATGTGGACAGTGCACGTGTCTCATTCAGAGAAATGACAGGGCCTTGTTCGGTGATTTAAAGAACAGCACCGTAAAAACCTAATTCCCCATATAAATATTTAAATATAGTTTATTATATTCAATACCTGTCCAACTACATCCTCCGTAGAGCTCTCTCTCAACTGTACTCAAAGCTAGGGGAGTCTAAAGATGCCAGGAAGTACTGAAAAACATCGAAGAGAAGGCTTTCCATGCTTTGGAAAGACAGGGCTGTTTTTAAAAACCAACTTACCAAAACACATTGCTGTATTTTGACCAGATATTGAGGACAGAAGGCAACTGCAGAGGGAAAGAATTCAGTAAAAGTGTTTTTTATTTGTTTTCAACTCCTAAAGACCGCATTTCATGAGCTAAAAACACTTCATATTATTAGGTACAATTCTGAACTTGAAGTGTATGCTTTCAATTTAGGCCACACAGCACGTGCACACATGCCTACCGCTAATAGTCGTGTGTGTCTGCCCACACGTGGATGAGCCAGGGTGCGAAGGGCAGGGAAGGCTGAGTAAAATGCAGGTTTCCACTTGTTCCGCGGCCGTCTTCAAGGGCCCTGTCATGTCAGCATCAGAGACGGTGACAATCACAAATGGAAGTCTGACAGCTGGTGACAACTTCAAGTCGTGAGCCTCCGTCTGCAGAGCCTCCTGGAACACCTGAAGGGGCGCCTGGAGAAAAGAACTCGCAGGCCTCCCTCCCCTCTCCCGCTGCCCAGATGGAACCCTGAGCATCCGAAATGCTTGCTTTTGAATCCAGGTCAGCAGAGCCGCCGCCTAGTCTCTGCATGTGGCCCCAGCTTCTATTCCCCTCTCCGTCCGGCACAGTTCTGTGCCTGGGGGACAGTGTCCTTCACTCCCCGCTGATGTCCCTTCTACAAAACCATCTCCAACTCCAACAGGGAAGCTCACTGGAACTTATCTATAGTTATCAGAAACATTACCAGTTTTTGAGAAACAGATGCAGTTGGGCTGCAGTAACGTACTTGAACACCATAAATTCCAGGAACCTGGCTTTCATGGGAGATGGTGGACTTGAAAAACGACATACTCTCGGGAGAGCAGATGACTGTTTTGAAAGGACCAGGGGAAGATGCTGGACTCCACAAGATTCCGGCACCTATGGAGGTCTGTCGCCTGGTATGGAGCCCCTCCCCAGGGCCACCTAGGCCCCAGCCCTCTGTATGAAGACGTCGTGAGCGACTCAGCAGGGGGTCCTTAGACCAGGACTCAGGACCTCAGTTGAACGTCTGTCCCCGCACATTCTCAGCTCCTGTTCTCTCTGGGGATTCCTCACTCAGCATCTACTCCTGGGGGCAGGGCCTAACCCTGCCATCAACTCACAGTGTGGCTTTTAGCAAGCCACGTAAGCCCCTATGCCTCACTTCTGCACCTGTAGAATGGCAGTCGCGTGCCTTACCTGGAAGGGTTGTCTAGAGGTCACACTACCAGAGAGCCCTGGCACCAGGCCTGGAAGGGCACAGACGCTTGTGACCTGGTCTTCACCACAGTCCCAAGTGTGGGATGTTAGTCTCAATGCTCAGTCATGGGTGCACACACACACATTCCATCGGAGCTGCCTCTGGCCCCGGTTCCTGCCCTCACTCAGGAATTCCCAAACATGAGATCCCAGGGGTTCCTTCCAGCAGTGGCTAGATTTCCCCTTGCCAGGATTGCAGGTTTCAGCCCCTTCTCACACTGGGAGCTGCCCACAAAAGTACTGGCATGTTCCTTGATGAAAAAATATAAAAACTCCTGCAGGCTGTCACCACTTGTGGTGAAGAAAGTGGTGCTGTCCCCACTGAAGGCCAAGGGTCAAGGCGCTTGGCCAGGTTAGACACCCACACAACACAGAGTGAGTTTCTGGGGCTTGTCAAACCTCAGCCCCTAAGCAGAGTAAGGCGCAGACAAAGGGGCTGGTTGCTAACCCTGGTCCAGCGTCAGCATCAGTGTCTGACAGATCTCATCCTGCAACCGGACCAGAAGAGCGAGAGGGCCAGGAGGTGAGCGGCGAAGAAGACATCCAACGTGCTGAAATGCGGTTATCCCGACAACGCCCCTCCGATCTTTCCGGCAGTTTCAAACTAAAGATGGCGCTGTTCCCCCACCAGCCCCCGGAAATACCCTAAAGGAGCAGACCGTGGGCAACTGCCCATTTCACAGATGGGGATGTCAAGGCACAGCCAAGGAAGAGCATGCGCTCAGGGCGACACAGAGAGTCCCCAGGGTTCTCAGGAAGTGAGCCCAGCTGCCTGGGTGCCCAGCTGTTCTGCAGCGTCCTGCCCGCCACAGGGAGAGAACGTTCTTGGAGAAATGCGCAGGGCCTAATGCTTCGCCAGGAGCTTATTCCTGGGGGTTGCAAACCAGTGGTGCAGAAACTGTCAATGACAAAGTGCTTCCTCGCCATCCTCTGCATTTGTTATTGTCACTCTGTCCTCATCCCTCATGCCTCGCAGCTGCACCAGATGTGGAGAAAACTGCATGTTCCCTGAAACTTAATGACCAAATTTAAAGCAATTTCGAGCTAATCAGGGTTCTGTTAAGCTGATTTTATTAATTTAACAGTTTTAAGAGTTTAACAAAATGATGCACTGGGCAATCTTTGTTGTGGAAGCTGCTCATTTAGGTGCAGAAGGCATGGTGCCACCCAAGAAATTCTCCTTCAAAGAAAAGGATGATTTGTAAAGTAATGAAATAATGCTTCTCCAAAATGCTCAACTATTAATAACATGGTGCGTTGAGGGACACCATACCCACCTCTTACGCTATTGGAAACAATTTATACATGGTGCTCATGCAGAGGTAAATTAGTAAGAGGCTTCTATCCAGAATTAGAGACTTCAACAGTAACTTTAAAATAATCTGTCAAGTCTCCATCCACATCTACAGCACAGAAGAAAGCTATGCAGTGCCCCACCTAGTAATCACTTTATTTAAAATAGAAATACAGACCCTTTCATTTCTGATGAATGCTGCTCGCAAGTTCCTGGCAGCCCTCCCACACCCCAGGGTCTGATAAACAGAGCTGCATTCAAATGAAGTCAAATGAGAACGGAAACAAACAAACAAACAAACAAACACAGATCCTAACGGGCCTTGACTCTTGTGAACACAGTCTGCAGCATCTCATTATTTTTAAAGACAAATCAGAAGTTAAAATCCATATTTTAAAAAAGTACCCATGCACCTGTCTAGAAGGAAGTGATCTTGCCATTAGAGAACTAAATATGTACCACTCTCTGGCTGACTGACTTTCCGTGAGGGACCTCATCTCTCTGAGCCTCTTTCTGCGTCTGTGAAGCATGGGTAACCCCCTCCCCATGCTGACTGCTGAGGGAAGGGCACCAGCACATCTACGGAGCCTGGTGGCAGTAAGCATCTGAGTAACATTAACGACTACAAGTATGTGCATAGAAAATACTTGTGGTGCCGTGACAGAAAGTCTGTGCTTTGTGACTTGCACGTCAGAATACTGAATTGGGGTTTTTTCTTTAATATTTTATTTTTTTTAATATTTTTTATCTTCACCTAAGGACATTTTTTTCTTTTTTGTTAGAGGGGGAAGGTGGGAAGGGGGACGGGAGGGGGGAAGAGAGGAAGAGAGGAAGAGGAAGAGAGAGAGGGGGTGGGGGAGAAACACTGATTGACTGCCTTCTGCATACGCCCCAGCCAGGGATCGAACCTGCAACATAGGTACGCACCTTGACAGGGACTCGAACCTGCAGCCTTTTGGTATATGGGACAACACTCCAACAAACCAAGCCACATCGGCCAGGGCTCTTTATATATTTTAAATTATAGAACTAATACATTCTTACAAAAACAACCCTCTAAATGATTGGAATATAATAAGGAAAAATTAAAATTTCCTTACCCACTAATCTCAATCTCTTTCTCAGAAACAATACATTCATCGATCTCATGCATGCTTTCCCAGAGCTTTCTATGTGAGTGTTTATAGAAGGTATATATATATTAACATTACATGTCATTTATATATCCATATTTGAGAATAATTTACATTGCATATAATGCTCCTTATATGCATTACATATAGTACATATAACTTCCACATATATCACTTCACACATGTGGGTTTTAATCTGTTATTCTCTGGCTTTTTTTCTGAGCAATATATCACGGACCTCGTTCTGTGTCAGTACTTGCAGATACAACTCATTCTTTTTAATGGCTGCATGGACAAACATGATCTGCGTGTGACGCGCATTATTTAACCTTTCCTTTTCTGAGGGGCCTTTCCGTTTTCTCCAGAATTTCCCTGTTAAAAACCATGCAGCAAGGGCCAACCTTCCATGTGCAATCTCATGTGCACGGCAACCATGATGAGAACAAATGAGGCCAAAGAGGGGACGGGAGCTGGGGAGGGAGGACATACAGCTGGTTTGCATATTACTTAATAATAAAAATATACAGTAGTCCCCCTTATCTGAGGTTTTGTTCTCTATGGATTCGGTTACCCATGGTCAACCACGGTTCCAAAATAGTACATGGAAAATTCTAGAAATAAGCAATTCCTAAATCTTAAATTGCACGTTGTTCTGAGTGGCATGATGAAATCTCATGTCATCCTCCCTCCCGTCCTGCCTGGGACTGTAATCATCCCTTTGTCCAGCATCTCCACACTGTACATACAGCACAATAAGACATTTTGAGAGAGCAAAAGACACATTCACGTGACTTTTACTACGGTATGCTATAATTGTTCTATTGTATGAGTTGCTATTGTTATTCTCTTACTGTGCCTAATTTAGAAATTAAACTTTACCATAGGTATGTCTGTACAGGAGAAAACACAGCATATGTAGGGTTTGATACTGTCTGCAATTTCGGGCATTCACTGGGAGTCTTGGAACATGTCCCCCATGGATAACAGGGGAGTGCTGTACAAAGTGTAATGGTTTGATACTACTTCACAACCACTAGGCTGGTTATTATTTTTAAAACCAGGAAAATAGTAAGTAGAGAAACTGGAACCCCGGTGAACTGCTGAGGAATGAAAAATGGTGCAGCCACTGTGGAAAACAGTATGGCAGGTCCTCAACAAATTAAATGTAAAATTTCCATATGACCCAGGAATTCCACTTCTAGGTACATATATTCAAAAGAACAGAAAGCAGGTACCTAACAAACACTGGTACACCCATGTTCCTAGCAGCCTTGTTCACATTCGCCAAAAGGCAGGAACGACGAGGTGTCCGTGGATAAGTGAGGGGATAAACAAAACATGGTATTTACATATAATGGACTCAGGCTTAAACAGGAAGGACATTCTGACACACGCTGCAACATGGATGAGGTTCGATGACATTACTGTAAGTGAAATAAATCAGACACAAAAGGACAAATGCTATTATGATCCCACAAATATGAGGTTCCTAGAGAAGTCCAATTCATAGAGACAAAGTAGAAAGGCAGGTGCCAGGGGCTGGGGGAGGGACAATGGCTCATTAGTATTTAATGGGGACAGAGGGGAAGATAGAAAAGGCTCTGGAGATGACAGTGGTAATGGTAACACAACAGTGTGACTGTACTATTGTCACTAACCACACACTTGAAAACGGTTAAGGTGGCAAATGTTAATGTTATCTATATTTTATCCTAGTTTTTTAAAAGGTGTAATGGCTAGTTTTAGGCCCAGTCCAATGTCCCTGCAACAAAACTGCTGTGTCAAAGAAGCAGCTCACAAAGAACTCCGCAAAGAGCTGTCACGTGCCGGAACAGGGCCTGTCCCTGCCTCCCAGCGCACCATGCAGCGGGCCGGGCTGGAGGACGGGTGAGCGGGTAAAGACACCATCAACACCCAACTGCAGGTAACAGTACCCGCAGGCACGGGGGCTTTTCTGAGATCCAGAGAGCAGGTGAGACAACGTTCCTCTTAGGTCTCTATAATTTTCTGTATGATTAAAGTATTTTAAAATAACAATAATAAATGCATTTTGAAAAACTGGGAAGTGCCATGAAACTCAGCTCAGGAAATCTAGAATGCCTGGATTCCCAGATGTTTCAGTTTTATGATTCAGTTTTAAAAATGCAATGGAGAGACAAATACAGTATTGACAACTTTTTATTTTGTTAAGTAAGGACATTTTTAAAAACTGCCCATCTGCTTTCAATATTATTTGCAAACGAACGTTTTTTTATGTTTAAAAAAATGAGCTTGGACATAATGGACTGTCCTTCCCAAGAAAGAGAAGTTGGCAACCCTTCCTGACATGAATCTTCTGACACCATATATATCACCCCGAATTCCCTCATTTCACCAAGACCAGTGCAAACTTCTGCAGAGGCTGAGCTAGCCAGGGTTCCTGGGTTTGGGACCCTACGCGAGTCCGCATCCTCACCTACAACCCAGGGTCGTTTCCAATCTCAGCTCCAAGGCCCCAGGAGTTCCTCCTGCCAGAGCCCCTGCCTCCTGCCCCAGCCCCTCCAGCCCTGGGGTTCTACCACGCTGCGCTGCTCACGACCAGAGCTCCTCCCTTGCTGTGTGCCTCTCACCCTGCGCTCCAGCCGTGCTCCCCAGCTGGCGCAGCCAGAGATTCACTCCCAGTGCACCGCTCCTCTCCACAGGGGAGCCCCTCCTTCTCTCCTGCTGGACTCACTGCCATCAACTCCCTAGGGAGGCTCTGAATACCCCACCAGGGAAATTCCTGAATACACCCTCCAGGAAATATGGACAAGCTATGTGTTTCTCTGCGCTGTATCGTTTGCATATTTCCCTTAAACTGCAGTGCTCAATCCCTCAGGTGCTGGCTCAAGCAAGAAACAGTGCCTGCTACCTCATGTCCGTAAGTGAGGTCTGATCAGTGAGTAAACTAAACAATGAATGACTGAGCCTCACTCTAATGTACTTTTACCAGAAAAATCGCCTCCAGAAAAGGGTGGCTTGATGGGGGCTACCCACCTGCAGGCACATAGTGGGTGGGGATCGGAGCTGAGCCATAAATGAGGCTCTTCCATCACCTCCCAACAGCAAAAACTGTCCAGCAGAGCTGCCTCTGAGCAGCGTCGCCGTGCTGCCTGGGAGAGCTGACACTGCCTGGTGCCTTCTCTGTCAGGGACCCGGCACTAAGCCTTTCAATGTGTTATCTCACTTAATCCTCCCCACTACTGGGGAGCATGTTACTAACACCTTCAGATATTTATTGAAACATTTTAAGACCTACAGAAAATTTGCACAAATAGTATATTCCTGCATATGCTTCACCCAAATTCACCAAAGGTTAACATATAGCTCATATGCTTGTTCTCTCTCTCTCTCACACACACACACACACAAATATGGCCACGCACACATGCTGTTTCTGAACAGTGTGAGAGGAAGATGAAGCCACAATGCCCTTTATCTCAAATACCTTGTTTTTCCTAAAAATCAGAACATTAACACTGACATAAAACTGTTCTCTAATCTACAGACCTTGAAATTTTACCAATTGTCCTATAATGTCCTTTAGAACAAAAGAAAAGCACAAAAACTCGTCTGGTCCAGGGTCCAATCCAGCATCACTAACATCTAGTTTTTATGTCTCTTAGTCCCTCCACAGCCTTCACATTTCTCTCAGAGGACAGGCCGGTTATTTTTGTAGAAGTCCTCCAATTTGGGTTTGCCTGATATTTCCTCATAAGTAAATACACTTTTGGCAGGAAGGCCACAGAAACGATGCTGTTCCCTTCTCAGTGCCTCGTATCTAGAAGCACAGGGTGGCTATCATCCCATGATCAGTGAGGTTAACTTTGGTCACTGGATGAGGGTAGGGTCCGCCATATACCTCCACTGTAAAATTACAATTTCCCCTCTGAAATGAATGAGAAATCGTGGACAGATATGTTGGGACTTTATAAATTTCTTCTCTGTTGGCCATCTGCTACAAGAAAACACTTTCCTGTCTTCTTCACTTATGATTTATGTTAATGTGATGCTCATTGACCCCAGATCTGACCCCTGTGAGCCTGGCTCTTGGGTCCTTTGACCATGTCCCCATCATCCTTTGAGCACTTCCTGATGTTCTGGTCCAAACTGTCCCCACTGCAGGGTCACTGCTTGTAGGCTCTCTCAGCCAACAGAGCTACCCCGATATCCTCATCCAGATTTCTACATCTGTGTGTGGGTTCACACTGATACCCCAATTCCTATCCAATTCCAGCCTTCCCTCTCCCTATATGAGTAACTTTTCTTCACTGACTTGGAGGAAACTGGCTCCCATTACTCACACACACTTCCATATTTCCTCAATCCTGAATATAAACAAAGTAATTTCAGAACTGCTAACAACCTCACTTTAAGAAAGGGGCCTACCAACTGGAGTAACAATGTATTTACTCACGGCTGTTTTTTGTGACCAGTCTCAGAGTGTATGGTCACAGTACAGAGTCCAAAAGTCACCTGGGCGCTGTTCTCACCTTTGGTGTGGTTTACTGTCCTTCTGAAACATGGTTGGATCAACCGTGACCCTGTTTCTATTCCTCATTGGGTTTCGTCTCTTGCCCTTGGTGCTTTTTTTTTTTTTGAGTTGTTAAATATCGGCATGATCATAAATGTCAGAAATATACAAAAAGTTTGTCCCAGAGAAATTTCACTCCTCATCCCTTCCTTCATCCTCACAACCCTGGCCCCAATGCCCCCCAATAGGTAATCAGTCTCATTAGATTCTAGCTCTCCCTTCCTCTATGCCTTTTTTGCTAAAATACACAGATACATAATAGGGATTGTTTTATTTTCTTTACTATATAACAGCAGCATACTAAATATTTTTTGTTTAGGTATACTTTTATATCATAAAATTCATAAAAATGCAGTCTGGTAAGTTTTAATAGAAGTAGTGCGTCGCCCTCACCACCACCCAATTTTAGAGTGCCCCAAAAGTGCCTGCATGTCCATCTTCATTCGGCCCCCGCCCCTTGCAAAGATGCCCTTCGGCACTCAGCCTTGCCACTCCCCGGCGCACCCCCGCAGTCTCCCCTGTGGAGGGGAGCGTCCTCTGTCTCTCACAGCCGCCCAGTACCCCATCGCCTGGCACTACCGCCAGTAGCCAACCATTCCACCACATTACTGATCTGTTACTGATCTGCCCACAAAGCCCAACACACTTACTATCTGCCCCTTAACAGAAAAATTTGTGAACCTCTGGACTAAGGAGCAAACCGTGTATTTTTATGAAGCTCCTGAGATCTGGAGACGGCTACCACTCATTAATGTAAGCTTCCTTTGTAAAGAGTCTTGAAAAGAGTGCAGCCCCTGGAATGGGTGACCGTGAAATGGCGTACCCAGGAGGGGTCACGGGGAGGGGGAAAGTTGACTCAGGGCTCCAGACCTGGGTTTCTAACACCTTTTCCAATAAAAGGAAGCAGGGTTCCACGGGGAAACAGCTGATGGCAGGGTTGGCGCAGGAAGTGTACAAGAGGAGCTGGAGTCTGCTGGAAAATACTACTAAAAAAATCCACAGTGATATAGATACATGGAGACAGGAAACGACGGAAAGAGGCTCACAGAGCGGCAAGCTGAGCAGTAAAATATCCAAAGCGTAAGTCCATATCGATACAAATAAATGATTAAACAAATAAGGAGGGGAGAAGAGACACATCTCCCATGCAAAAAATCCCAAATAATTTATGTAGGTTCTCTGCCCTGAAGGGGGTGGGTCTTACAGTCCTCCAAAAATAGGAGCCGGGACCTTGAGCGGGGGCCACACAGAGACCTCCTTCCAAGGGGACGGTGTGGAAGAGGACGGGTGAGGAAGAGAAACTTTACACTGGAAGACACCTGGCAAACATCACCTGAGCCAGGGGACCAAGGACAACAGCAGCAGTGACAAGTCATGTTGACAGCAGGCCCCCTTGATATGGTGTGACGAGAAGGGCACTTTACCCCTGTGGTCTTCCTTCCAAAAACCCTTAAGCCCAATCTAATCATGAGAAAAACAGCAGACAAATCCCATCTGAGGGGTATTCAACAAAATACCTGACCAGGACTCCCCAAGACTGTCACAGTCATCAAAAGCAAGGGAAACCTGAGAAACTGTCACAGGTAAGAAGAGCCTAAGGAGACATGATGACTAAATGCCGTGTGATGCCCTGGATGGAATCTTGGGACAGAAAGAGGACACTCCTCTAGTCTTTACTACGGAAATCTGAGTAAAGTAGAGACTCCAGTCAATGATCATGTGCAGCATCGGTTCATCAGCTGTAAGGAAAGTGCCATTCTAATCTAGGCTGCTCACACTGGGAGAGGCGAGGTCAGGTACGTGGGCACTCTGTGTGGCCTTTACAGTTTTCCTGTAAATTTGAAACTGGTCTAAAAGATAAAGCTCATTAAGACTTTTTTCACTAAGTGCTCCATAACCATCGGGTTCATGCTAAATATCTGACAAACGTCTCTATCACTCATCAAACTGACGAGGTGAATATTTTTATGGAAAGAGGTAAGAAGTGATCCCTCTGCTTCTGTCCTTTGATGGAGACCATAGGGAATTCATATATTGATAACGTCTTCCTTAAACGCTCAGTAGAATTCACCAGCAAACCCAGCTGGGCCTGCTTTTCTGTTTTGGGGGGTTATTAATTATTTATTCAATTTCTTCAATATCTATAGGTCTATTCAGAGTACCTATTTCTTTCTGTGTGAATTTTGGCAGCTTGTGTCTTTCAAGGAATGGATCCATCTCATCTAGGTTATCAAATTTTTGGTCATAATGTTGTTCATATTATTCTTTTATCATTCTTCGAATGTCCATGAAATCAGTAATGGTGGCCCCTCTTTCTTTCCTGATAATTAGTTATTTGTGTCTTTCTTTTTTTCTTAGCCTAGACAGAGGTATATCAATTTTATTGATCTTTTTCGGAAAAAAAAACAACAGCTTTTGATTTCTTTGATTGCTTCCATTGACTCCTATCGCTAATTTCAGGTGAGTACTTCCATCACCCTCATCTTAAAGGCGAGGGAACTCAGCTTGAGAGACTCAGGGCGGCCTGACCGGCGCTATGATTCCCGCTTTGTCACTGCTCTGTGCTCCTCCCAGTCCATCTCTTCTTCCAGACTTTCCTGACTGAATATCCTATGCCAGGGTCTGGCCTAGGAATCAATCACTGCCACTCCCAAGGCCCCAGGGTGGACACCCAGGCGGGGGTCCCGGAACGACAGCCTGGGTGCCTGCTTGTCCCCATTCCTGATGCAGGCCGGCGGGGAAGGTGAGTGAGGAAGTCAGAAACAGCGGGAGCAGTGCCCAGAGTGGCTGCGGTCGCAGGGCGCGTGGATGCCAGCATGTGTGCGGCCTGACCCCAAGGCCTGAGGTCAGCCTCCGTGCAACTGTGCTGGGTTTTCCAAGGGGCTCAAGAACAGCGCCTCATCTCCCGAAGCGACCTTAGTGCTTCCAGGACACAAGAGCCCCGCTCCCTCCGAAGAGGTCCCTCTCACAGACTCCAAGCAGACTCTAGCCCCTCTGGGTCCCCACGACCCCTGCAGTGACCCTAGGAGCACATGTTCTTAGTCATCGCAGAGCTCCAGAAGCCCTGCATTTGGGATCTTCTTCCCTTTGCTTTGCCTCCGCACCTATCCCCTCAGCCAGGCAGACACTCAGCCGCAGTGCCTACTTTAATAGAATCCTTGCAGCAAAACCTTCATCTTACAAAATGCAGCAGCAGTGGCTAACCACATTATGAAAGGGTTCCATAAGTTTAATCAGCATTGAGCTGTCTCCACCCTACCCTGGTGTCCAGAGAGGAGGGATTTGGGTCAGAATGGGTAAAGGAGAGTGTGTGCCCAAGGCAGCCGACAGGAGCCAGGGCCCAGGAGGGAGTGTGGAGGCCCCCTCCCCAGGGGCACTCCTCCTGATGTCTCAGGGTTTGCCCGTGGAGCATTAATTCTATAAGCATGACAGCAGAGAAGTAACAGATCAGTAACAATGAAAACAACATACCAGTGAAATCATAGAGCTTGTGTGTTGGAGAGAGCTTTCCCTGACACCTCATTTTTGGAAACCGTGACGGCACTTAAGGAGAGTCTGTCAGTCCAGGACCTACAAACAACCAGAAAGACTCAAGGGGACCCTGCCACCCCTCTCAGCCGGCTACTGCGGGATGACTGGGGTGAAAGACCCCACTCTGGGGCAGGGTTGTGCCAGGGCTGCCTTCAACTGACTCCAGGACACACCCCACTTTCAGCTGCACAGCAGGAGGTGGCTGCAGGGTGCGCTGCAGAGGGTTTCAAGTGTCCTCAGGACAAATGCCATCTTACCCAGACAGAAGAGGAGCTCTCTGGGTGGCACAGGGGTGGGTCCAGGGCCACCCCCACCCATCCCCTTGCCCAGGCTCCACGCCGGCAACACTCGGCTGTTGTCATGGAGCCCCAGACTCCTGGGACCTGCTAAGAGCCACCGCTCTAGCACAGGTCTGGGCCCAGCCTTCCCACGGGGCGGTGTGAGCTTGAGAAACTGGCTTCGCCTTGGCAGACCTCGGTCTTTACGTCTAAAATGAGCCCGTCCCCGACACAGTGCCTCACATGTGCATGCCCCTCAGCAAGCACTTATTAAACGCCTACTGTGTAATGAGCCCCTGAAACACCGAGGGAAGCAAATGTCACTATGTGCAGGAGGAGAGGCCAGGAAGCAAAGGTCACTTGAAATCCAGAAAGTCAGGGGATCCCAAGAACCAAGGAGAAGCCACAACCAGTGGGGCAGATTTAGGCAGAAGACGCCCACAGAGCCACAGACAGACAAACTCAGACGCACACTCAGTCCAGAGCTGTGCCCCAGCCCCCACCTGGAGCACACGGGGGGCCTCCCCATAGGTCTGTGCTGAGGGTGAAGAGAGACTGCCGCCCGAAAGGGACGCCCTCCAGGTGTGGGTCCCGTGACCAGGCAGCAGGGCTCTGCCACAGCAGGGGAAGCCTGAGAGAAGAGCGGCCTCCAGGGCGCCCCCTTCACACCCAAGGAAAAACGTGGGCACCCACACAATCAGGTCCAGTGGCCCTAGCCCACCACCCTCAGGGCCTGCGTGCAGCCCCTGCCCCCGCCGCTGCTTCCATGCACTCCACCCACTCAGCCTTGTAAAGAAACGCGCATTTTGGAAAGGTTGGGATTCCGCATTTTAATTCTGATTATAGCTTAATGCGACACATAGACCATTTGGCACTGTGCCTTTGTGCTGAACGTATGAACATCTAATGGAATTGGGTTATCGAGCGCATGTGTGGCCAACTGTTCAAACAAGACGCTCTCTCTGCTTTCGTGAAGAGCAAAGCAGGTGGCAGGAGAGCAGAAGACTGAGGAGTAGTAATTCTGGCACAGGGCACTGACACAGTGAAAAAATTTCCATTATTTTACTGACATGCATCAAATGTTCCTGTCACACAATCTAGGGCATCAAAACTGCCACTAGCATCACAGCCAGATGCCAATGACCCTGTCAGTTGTCCTTCCCAGTGTCCAGGGAGACAAAAGGCAGCACCTGGACACCTGAAAGGTGCCAACATCTAGGCATGTGTTTTGTCACCAGGCCAGTGTCGGTCACTCTCTTACACACACAGACACCAGTTTTTTCTAAATTTCTAATTGTCTAAATTATTTCTAAAAAAGAACAACACGCTAATCCTGGGAAAGGCAAACCGGATGCCCGAAGTCTGTCAACAGGAGACCCACAGGTTGACGCAGCCTGAACACCTGCTGGGACCTGTGGTCTGGCCGATGGTTCCCATGGACCACTCCCCCCGAGCCAGGAGAAATCGCCACCTGAGACCACGGCCTCTGCTTGGAGGGGACCAAGAGGGCACATCTGTTGCTCCTGGGCTTTGTACAGACGGCTCCCAGCTTCTGCCCCCGCCAGGGGCCCCGGTGCCCAGAGTGCAGCAAGGCGCTCGGCTGAAACACAGAGCCACAGGGTAGTGGCTTCTTCCTGCCCATCCCAGGAAGCTGTGGTCATCACAGCTGCAGTCCAGGACCAGGTCCCCATCGGTAACCCCGCCCAGTGGCTACCTGAGCCTCTGGCTGTGCGTCGTCAGCAGGTTCCTGGGTGGGCAGCACATGTCCCCCGGCTCCAGGTCTGTGCTCACAGCCCCAGCACTCAGCTTCTCCCCTTTTGGAACCTTCCAGTCACACAAGGGCTGTTTGGGCTGCCTCTTCCCTCATCCACGGTCCTTGTAAACACTGACTTTTTGAAAAAGGGCCTCTGTGTTTTTATGTACCCAAGATTTATGGAAATAATTAAGAAATTTGATTACAATTCCATTGTGGCTGTTTACTTGGAGAACAAACCTTTCTCGTGAACACTTCCTCACACTGACTAATGCACTTGAGTTTCTTTTTATTTTTACAGCATAAATTTTCCTTGTTGATATTGACTTGTATAGCGGTTGCAGCTGGAGCTGTTTTTACTAAGTTTGTAATCTAATAAGTCCTGCAGAAGAATAATACCACCGCTTTCACTGCCTGGCAGAGCCACCCTTTGGGGATACGGGGCCTGGAGGGCTTTCTTCCCGCTCTCCATGATGGGCCATTTTTCCTCAGGAGAGGGGACAGGAGAGGAGAGGCATGGAGTGGCTCCTGTGTCAACTGACGAGAAGGTCTGACAATCACGATAACCAGAAAAGGCACCAAGGGACCAGGCAGAGTTCCCAAAGACACCTCAGAGAGAGGGGATTAGGGAACCTCAGTGACTGAGGTGACCCACAGTGAAGGCTGGGTGCCAGTGGGTCCCCCAGGTTCCTCTGGGTCCCACTGGGTCCCTCTGGGCCCTACTGGGTTCCAGCAAGTTCCGCTGGGGTCTGTGGGGTTTTGTGGGAAGAAAAGTCTCCTGTTCTCTCCCTCCCTACACCTCCCCCTACACCAAAGGATTACATAAAGAAATCTAGAGACAAACAAGTTCTCAAAAAATTATTGTTTCCCTGCCCTGCACAAAGGTTTAAGAGGGCACCCAACATCGCTACTAGGTGCTCTGGCGGGCTCTGAGTAGGTGCTGCCCCTTCTACCTCATTCAACCTTCACAACTCCATGATGTAGGGGTATGATTCCCAGTTTGGGCACCTGTACCCAAGGTCAGGACTGGGAAGTGGTGGAACTGAGATCCATGCACAGACATGTCGGTCCTCCAGGGGACGGGCAGGGCAACGCTGTTTCTGTGTCCTCTGAGGACAGTTGGAGCTGAGGGGCACCAAAGGGAACAGCGTTCAGCTGCTGGTGGTCCAGCCACAGCTGACCCGAGCCTCCTCCCGTGCAGGCTGTCACCAGCCACACGTTGGCATAGGACGGGTGGACAGAACTGGCCCATCCCCCCAGGCACTGGAGACGGAATCTAATTTTAGCTCAGAGTCTGAAACCACCGGCGCAGAAGATCATTGAACACTTGGCGGTCCCCAGCCCAGGGGGTCGCAGGTGGAGAATCTGCAAAACCCCACAATGCAAGGCGCTGGGGCGCTGTGCCCCCGTGCCTCACACCTCACTGCCCAGGGTCCAGGGATGCTGGTCACTCAGGGACACTGTCCCAGGAATCCAACATCCTTGCTGCTGCCTAGTACAAGTGTCCTCCTGCCGCCTCAAGGGCAGGCCTGGGGGCTGTTGGAGATGTAGCAGCCTGCGGAGACAGAGACGTGGATTACAGATCAGGGAGGGGCCCAGAGGCCAGGCCCCTGACCAGGAATTCAGGCTCTCGTGCACTTATTAACTCCCTTAATGCCCTCGCCTCCTTTGCTGACACTCTGGTAATTCAAGGTCCAGTGGCTCCCGCCTTCCCCAGGCTCCACGTGCCACCACCTGACGTTCCCACATCTTCGCCTCCTGAGAGGCTCTTCAGGGCTCAGAAGCACTGGTGGAAGATTCTGTGTCCATCAGCTTCAACCCGCCCCTTCCCAGCGCCAGCAGAAAACAAGCGTTGAGTGAAGGGGCAGAGTGACAGGAAAGGAAAAAGGATGGGAAACAACCCCAGTGTCCACCAGCAGGAGCTGGAGAAACAGAAGGTGGTCTGCAGCTCAGTGAAGCAGCAAGAAGCCACAGAAAGGAGTGAAGTGCTGACTCGTGCGAGAACGGGGCGACTGAAAAACGTCCCGCTCAGAGAGGGAAGCCAAGGTCACCTGCATATGACTCCACTGATATGAAGTGTCCAGAGTAGGCCAGTCCACGCAGACAGGAAGCACATGTGTGTCTTCCGGGGCCTGGGGCGGGCAGGTGGGGAGTGGTTGCTTCCTAGGTTCACAGTTTGACCCTGGAATGATGGAAACAGTGGCTGCATTGCATTATAAATGCACTAAATGCCACTTAATGATATACTTTTAAATGGTTTATTTTATGTCATGTGAATTTCACCTTGAGAAACTAAAAAACCTCTCAGGGATGGATTTGATTTGGGAGAAGTAATTCACAGGAAGGAGCTCCTTGAGGGCAGGAACTCCTTCAGTTTAATCAGTACTTGCTGACCACCGAATCCACATCGGTCCTGTGCCCAATACAGGTGACAGCAGAGGGCACAGAGTAGAAACAGATCATGAAATCAGAAGCAGACATTGAGCAAAGGGTGGAAGATAAAAAGTTCACGGGTCACCAGGGCAGAGAAGAGGGGCGCTTGGGCATTCTGGGCGGAGGGAGAGCGTGAGCAAAGACACAGAGTCATGGCTGCGCAGCTGCGTTTCGAAATTAACGCATCGAACATATTCCTCAAAGCTCACTGCTGCGGGGAGTGACGGATGTGATGCCAGCCTCCCGTGAACTGGCCACCGGACAAATGGAACAAGGAACGAGTTGTATTTTCCTCCAGTTCCAGGAGAACGGGTTGAAAACAAATTTATCAAGAAGTAAAGTGGTCGATAAAGGAAAGCTCTGACAGAAAGACAGGGAGGCCCTGACAGATCCACCGTGGCAAACGGGAGGGTTTTTAGCACAACTTTCTCAGTAATTTGTAGATCAAATAAACACGTCAGTAGGGATAAATAAACTTTAAATGACACAATAAACAAGCTAGACCCAAGGGACACGGAGAGAACACGGCACCCTCCCCAAATGGAGAACACGCCTTCCCCGGTCCATGTTTACTGAGACCGATCCCAGGGCTCCAACAGTTCAAAAGGACTAGAGTCACATATCATGTTCTCCAAATGACAATTAATTAAACTATAAATCAAAAATTAAATTTAAAATCAGTAGCGAGAAGATGTCTAGAAAAGTCTCTATGTGAAATAAAATATAATGGAAGTCATAAAATATTTAGAACTAAAAGATAAACAGGATACTATACATTAGATGTGTGGGATATGGTTAAAACATACATAGAAATTTAAATACTCATACATAAAAGAAGTTTAAAAATTAATGACCCAAGCTTCCAACTTAATATATTAGAAAACGGAAAGTAGAATAAACTCAAAGAATGCAGAAAGTAGGAAATAAATATAAAAGAAAAATTAATGAAATAGAAAACAAATGTGAAATGGACATGAACAACAAAGCCACCAGTTGGCTCTCTGAAAAGAACGATACAGTTCCCAAAATTCTGGTGACAAAAGGCAGCGATACTGGGAGTAGGGACAGTACTGCCAGAGAAACATCAGAGACTGAAAAGTTATTGAGAGCCAGAGGACGATGTCATGACAATAAATCGGAAACTTAACTGAAGTGCATAAATTCGAAGAAAAAATTATTAAAACTGCCTCGAGAAGATACAGAGATCTGAATATTCTCGTAAACACACACAAAGAACTGAAGCAGTAGGTAAAAACACTAGGCCAAGATGGTGGCACCATTTAAATAGTTCCGTTAAATATTCAGGTAACAAATAATTCCAATCTCATGCAAATTATTCCATATCCTCCCACTGACCCAGTTTTGACACCAAGCCTGACAGAAACATCAGGAGAAAAGAGATGTGGAGGTCAGTATCACTCACGCACATACATGCAAAACTCCACAGCAAAGTCGCAGAAAACCTAATCCGGCAATGTATAAAAAATGATACCACAGATTTATTCTAGGATCACTGAGTTAGCTTAGTATTATAAAATAAATAAATACAATTTACCATATTGACAGATTTCAGGAGAAAAATTATGTGATTATTCTTAATAACTGCATTAAAAGTCATTAAAAGCATTCAAGAATATTCAACATTCATTTGTGATCAAAACTCTTAGAAAACTAGGAATATAAGAAAAATTTCTTGAATGTTTTTGAAAAGCATTTATATTATACCAACAATAGAAACCTCCAGCAAATATCACTATTAACCATGAAACATTAGAAGAATCTCCTTTAATATCAGACATGAAACAAGAGTACCAACTATTACCACACCAACCTGGCATTGTGCTAGAAGTCCTAATCTCTCCAATAAGGCAAGAATAATAAATAAAAGCTACATGTTATGGAAAGTAAGAAATAACACTCTCAATATTCACAGATGGTCTGGTTATCCACACTGAACTCAAAAGAATCTACAGACAAGTATTAAATTAATTAAAATGTTTATCAAAGTGGCTAGATATAAGATCAGTATACAAAATAAATTACATTTCTACAACAGTAACAAAAAGAAAATATAATTTAAAATATACCATTTACAATTGCAATTAAAAATATGAAGTTTCTAAGAATGAGTTTATTTATAAGTGTAAAACTTTATGGAAATATATTAAGGAAGGCCTAAATATGTGGAAAGGTATGTTTTGTTCAAATGTAGAAGACTCAATATCATGAAAAGTCAATTCCCAACAAACTGACAGATTCAATGTAATTCCAATCAAAATCTCCACGGAAATTTGATGGTCAAAATTTGACAAGATTACCTTCCAGAATGTTTATAAAACAGCAAAGGCCAAGAATAGTCCAGACACATCCGAGGAACACAAACAACAGAAGAGGTGGGGAGAACTTGATCTGCCGCTTACCAACACACGTCAAAGCTATAGCAAACGTTAGCAATTAAGACAACAGACACTGGGGCAGGAACAGACAGACTGGCCACTCAAACAAAATAAGGAGCCTCGACACGGACCTACCCACAAACAACTACCTAATATAAAGCTGATGTCGTATATGGAAACTTAACATATGTAGATCATTGGAGAAAAGATGAACCCTTCAATAAATGGTATGTGGACAACCAGTTTTCAACATGGAAAAAAATAAGAATATTCCTACACAAACTGAATTCCAGATGGATAAAACCTAAAAGTGAGCCCTGGCTGGTGTGGCTCAGCGGATTGAGTACCGGCCTACAAACCAAAAGTCACTGGTTCAATTCTTAGTCAGGGCACATGCCTGGGTTTTGGGCTAGGTCCCCAGTTGGGGACATGCAAGTAGCAATTCATTGATGTATCTCTCACATATTGATGTTTCTCTCCATCTCTTTCTCCCTCCTTTCCCCTCTCTCTAAAAATAAGTAAACATAAAATCTTTAAAACTTAAATATGAAAGTCAAAGCTGTAACTCCTTTAGAAGGCAGTGTTTATGGTTTGGGATAGGAAAAGATTTATTAAACAAGGACAAATAGCACTAACCATAAAAAATAAGATTGATAAAATTAAACTACATCAGAATGAAGAATTCCTATCCATCAAACACAACATGAAGAACACTTCTTTTTAAGTCTCAAAACGGAGACATTTGTAATACATATAGCTTAAGATCTGTATCTAGAAATTACAAGGCATCCCTACAAATTAATCAATAACTAAACAAAAGACAAGCAGTTCAATAGAAAACAAAAAAAAAATAAAAGGGCAAAGGAAATGAATGGGCAATTCACACAGGAAGAAACCAAACTGGCCCATAACATATGTGAAGAGGCTCAACCTCGCTGACAGCAAGGGAAATGGACACTGAGACCTGCTGAGAAGGCTCACATCTTCCCGTTGGCAACAATTTAAAGTGTGAAGTGGGGATGTAGGGAAATGGGAACTTGCACACACTAAGAGTTGGGAGCATAAGTCAACACAATGACTTTGGAGAGAAATTTGTCATTCTCTGGTGAAGTTGAAGATGTGTGCCCTCTACCGCCAGGCAGTCCCACTTTCAGGCATATGGGAATATCTAAATAAACAAGCACACACACGCACACACACACCACAGAAACACCAGCACAGGAATGTCAGTGCAATGACATTCTACACAGTAGTCAGAATCAGTGAACTCGAATCATGTGTACTGGTAAGCATAAAACTTCCAAACAATGTTGCAAGAGGACATCAGATGGTCTTGTTTACCTAAAGTTTTAAAATACGCTATGTATTTTAAACAGTGCTATGTATTGTGAATCAATTCACAAATGTACGACAAAAGTATAAACATACATTGGAATGAAAAATAGCATGAGAACAAAAAACACCATCCCTGGGGTAGGAGAGGAAACAGGGTCAAGGTGTGTATGCTGTTTTATTTCTTTTCAAAAATATCAAATGAAATGGGCAAAGCGTAAGATTTGATAAAGCTGGGTGGTATCTAAACAGGTTGAATTATATTATTCTCCAGATTTATCTGTAGTTACCATACTATGCAGTAGTTAACAACCCATTTTAAACGAAGCTCTCCAACCACTAGCTGACAACACTGACAGGCACTGCCAACCCTAGGGTGACCTGGTGGTTTAACCCGTGTTAGGTGCTGTGGCCCACTCTGATTTAGTTTTCTATTTAACAAACAGATCTTTTTTTTTTTTTTGCCAGTGATGTCAAATTACTATAGTCATACTTTCAACACTTTCAATTAATTATATTGTGTTGAAGCCTGTTCCCAAACACTTTTTCATGAAAATTGGCAGTTTCCAAAAAGGGACAAAGGGACCACTATCTGCGACAGACACAGATGCGTTTACCACTGAGACCTCAGACCGGGGGCAGAGGCGGTCGTCGGAGTCACTTTTCCCGGCAGCCCTGAGCCTCCGGCCCCACAGTGCGCTCCCACACAGTCTCTGCTCTTAGCTCCTCCAGTCGTCCTTTACAGGGGCACAATAAGCCTTAATCCTGGCTGAGACACTGCAAAATCAAGGAACAATTTTAATTTTCCCCTGGCTTCCAAAGGTACAAATGTGAGTTCGGCTCCTCCTGTGGGGTCTGCGCTCAAGCCCACCTCAGCACACACCAGTATGGGGCTGGTCCTGGGCACGGGCCCCATGACTGGCTGCATCGCGTCACAGGCTCCCCGGCTTCAGATTAATAAAGCGCCAGCAGAGTGAGGGCTGCCAGCGCAAACAGGCCACACTGGCAGCCGGCCGCCGGCCCATCAAACCCCCAGCACTTCTCTAGAATCCTCCGATTAAATAAATATTTGGCAAAGAACCGCTGGCAAAAATGATAATAAATTCAACTCAATTCCCACCACAAACGGGAAAACTCCTTCAACAACCCAATCCAATCTGTCTGCCTCAACTCCCAAATAGCTAGCCGTGGGGCCAGCTGGGGCCGGTGGGATGCTCGTAGCTCTGAGTCAATATCTGATGCCTTGTTATCTGCCAAACATGCCAAGATAAAATGCAGGACAGACCGGACTTCTACAGCAGGATCAGAATGGGGTGGAGCTCAGGAGTGGGGAAGGGGAAAGCCTGTAATTTTAGACACCTTCTCCGGGGACTCCAGCTCACCGCTATACTTGCACTGGGATCCCATCGTGAGAAGTGCCTCAACCAAACCCCCACTCATTCATTCAACAAACATCACTGAGTACCTGCTTGGTGCTGAGCCCTGTGCTAGCAATGGGGACACAGCGGTGAATGAGAGAGATATACTCCCTACAAAACCGAAATTACAGGCTACAGGGAGGACAATTATGCCAGCGCTGCCCTGGACGACATCTGCTGTGCCCCAAGGACCCTGTCTCCCTGAGGGCTTCCCAGGTGCTCCGCTTTCTGATGTCCCAAGCAGCGCAGAGCCAAAACCGGAAGCTGGTGCCCTCCTTGCTCCCTATTAACATCTCCTGAACATTTTTCCTGCTTCCTCCTCCAAGACCCCAGGTCCCTTAAAACTGACGCCACTGCATGTTACCGCCAGCCCGTCCCTTTTTATCTCGGCCATCATCCTGGCCATCCGCTCACTCTGGTCTGTGACACCTGGGTCCCTGTTCCTCTCCAAGCCCGTGTCTGCCACCATTCTGAGTGACCTCAACACTCATCCACCCAGCCCCAGCCACCCACTCCTGAAGGCACCCACAGGCACCCTCTGGAGCTGCCCCTGCAAACTTCCTTCCTCAGAACCAGCAGCTCCACCCCCTCCAGCTCTGCTGTGCCCACGGACCCCCAGTTCTCCTCCGGTTAAGGGAGGCTTCCAACCACTCCGCTTCCTCCCTCTCCACTGCGCCCCTCACAGCCCTGCCTTTCTCCTTGCCTGGGTTTTAGGGGCTGTTGTTATGCTCCCTCCTAGACACACTGACCCCCAGGCCCTCTCCTCGCACTGGGCTTGAAGGAGGAGGAGGCAGAGTGAGGGAGGGAGTGAGAGAAGAGGGAACAAACTACTGGATTTTATTTGCTCTTGTGTCCAGACGGCGGAGCATCACTGGGACTGTCGCAGGCCCCTCTGGGGACCAGTCTAAGGTAAAATCAGAATCACACACCCTCCTTCCCTTCCCTGTAAGTGCTCCACCGCACTCAGATGACAGCATTACTCATCCTCAGCCCTCAAACACCTCA
This sequence comes from Mormoops blainvillei, assembly GCA_004026545.1. Lineage (NCBI taxonomy): Eukaryota > Metazoa > Chordata > Mammalia > Chiroptera > Mormoopidae > Mormoops > Mormoops blainvillei. Next base: position 126,258 of record PVJD01002791.1, read on the forward strand.
CGCCACCCTGTCCCCCACTGCACAGGTGATGACTCGATTCTACATTTCCCTGAGGAAACCGGGGTGCTCAGTTAGGAACTAATTCCCAGTGCTTCCCCCACCCCACAACCTTCTGTCCTGCCAACAGCACCACCTGCCTCCCTTCCTTCCTTCCTGCCCCAGGAGAAAAATCACCCCACTCCCACCAGGGGCCACCACGCGCCTGGGCTCTGGGTCCGCCCGCTCTCACTTTGTCAAGGGCTTTTCTCCTCCAACTATCCTTCCTCTTCTGAATGATCACTTGCTACCTCTAATGGGTTGCTTCCACCAGTATTTAAATATGCTCTGGTGCCTCCACGTTATAAATACCTTCTATGACTTGTACCTCCATCCTCGTACCAGCCCCCGCTCTGCCCACCTCTCTGCCCATCTCCACACAAGGCTGACCAGAGAGTCTCACTTCACCTCTCCTCCCTCTCTCCTCCACTCTCATTTCAACAGGCTCTCCACGCCACTGACTGACGTGCCTGTGGCCACAGAGAACAGTCATGTCTCAGTCCTAAAATGACTATGACTTTCAGCGGCTCAGGACGTTCTCTGTTTCCATGGCACCCATGATCTCCTGAGGCTCCCCCTCCCTCGCTAGAGGTCACTCCCTCGCCCCGTTAGTGGGTTCTTCTCTGCCTGACCCCGAAGTGCCGAATACACCATGGCTCAGTCCTGGGCCAACTTCTCTGCCTCTGCCCCCTCCACAGGTGAGCTGCCCCCGACTTTACATATGCCTGTGCTCATGATCCCAGACAGGCCTCTCCAGGCCCCGCAGGTCCACTCAGGTCAGCTGCCTTCTTCCTGTCTCTTCTTCCACAACCTCAAGTACCCGAAAGTAAGCCTTTGGTTTACATCCCTGCCCTCCCTGCCTCACTCAGGGCTGCAAACATCCTCTCCATTCCAGAAGTCCAGAGTGTTCTGGACTCATCTTTCTCTCAGGCGACATCCAGCTCCCAGAAAGTTCCATCAGCTCTGACTCCGTGGCATGTCCCTAACCATCCATGTCACTTGGTCTTTAAGGCAGAGCCCCTTTCAGACACCGCCTCTTCTCCTCACCACCCCTTCTCCCCTGGGGCCCTGCCCAGCCTTCCCTCTGACACACTAACACCCCTCCCACCCCATCCCTGGGATAGAAACTAGAAAATTCCATACAAAGTCACTGTGGGCATTTCTTTGAGCCCCAACCAGAAAGCGGAACCAAAGACACAACAATTATCTTGATCTTTATGTTTATAATTCTCTTTATTCTTTTTTTTTAATCTAGTTTCACCAGATATGTATCAATCTATAAAAGAGTCATCACTTAATTTCCCTCCAACAGTTTATTATGAAAACTATCAAACATACAGAAAAGCTGAAAAACCACATAGAGAAAACCCTCATTGCCAACGCCTAGCCCCAGAATTAAGAGTTGGCTGCATTTGCGCTGCCTCCCGACCACCCATCCTTCTCGGCGGACCTCAGTCCTTTCCTTCCAGATGCATGTCAACATCAACTGTGGACACTACCACAGTTCTGAAGCGTACCATTAACTAGAGTTCAATACCTGTTTGCAGATTTTAGGTAAAATTTATGGAAAGCAAAGTGAATGCACAGGTCTCAAATGCATTGCTAGATGGATTTTCACAAATGCACCTAACTGCACAGCCCAAACACCTGTCAAGGGACAGGACGTTGTTGTAGCCCAAGGAAGCTCTCTTGTGTCCCTCGCAGTCAGTTGCAGACACCATCACCCACCGCAGAGACAGCCACTGCTATGACTTCTTCACCGTAGATTGGTTCTGCCTAATCCAGGGGTTCATGTAAATGGGACATGAAACATGTACTCTTTTGTACCTGGTTTCTCTCGCTGAGCCCGATGTTTTGGGACCCACTCACACTGTGGCACGTATCAGAGCCCTGTCCCCTTTCATCACCAAGTAGCATCCCACTTTATGAATTCCCCTTCGTTTATCCATTCTCCTGTTGGTAAACACTGGAGTTACTTCCTGTTTTTACTATGAATAAAGCTACCAAGAACAGGTTTTTAAAAAATATACAGGGAGGAGCAAAAGTAGGTTTATAGCTGTGAGAACATGAAACACAGTTTATTCTTATATTATGTATTATTGTATTAGTTTTCATATGAACAACTGTAAACCTACTTTCATCCCACCTTGTAGAGTTTATTTCTCTTGGTAAAGGTCCAAGAGAGAGATTGCTGAGTCACAAAGTAGATGTATATTTAGGTTTGTTAAGAATCTTTCAGATTCTTAACACTTTTCCAAAGTGGCCACGCCATTTTTTATCCCCATCAGCAACGTGTGACACTTCCTACTTGTCCACAACCTTGCCAGCCTTGGCATCCTCGGGCTCCTTACATTTTTACCAGTTGGTTGGGTATATCGTGCATCTCACTGTGATGTAAATTTGCATTTCCCTGTGTTTTTGAGAGTTACACTCATCTTTCACCAGAATAAGGAAGGGCTCTTCTATGCCTAAATTACTCAGTTTTTATCATTAATTATGTGAATTTCTATCAAATACTTTTTTCTGCATGAGAATCCTTTCTGGCTCAATTTCCTCAGGGACAAGGAAGGTGACTGAGAATTTCTGTTTCAAAGCCACTCCCTTACAGCCCCTGCTGGCTCATAAGCCACGGGTGATGGATGGTGGGGGACCACGTGAGTCGTGACCGTGGTCGTCTTGTGAAGGCACGGCGTGAGCAATCAAGGCAAGACTGTCTGCAAAGCAATGAAGGCATGACAGGGTCCAGACACCTGAAATTATGAATCATAGGTTTGCCGCAGGCTTGTCCCAAGGACAGGAGTTCCGCTTGGCACCTATACTTCTGATGTCATCTTGGTCTTGGAGAGAGAGAGCCCAGTCAAGCTCAGCAAAGCTGCAGGCAACGTGAGAAAACACCTGACACTACTGCGTAGTCACTACGGGGCTGAGGGCATTCTCTGGCCAGCGAGGTGGTCCCTATCATTCCTGTGGCATGGCTGTCTGGTCTGTGTAGGTCAAGGGAGCCCGTTCAGCTCCAAAGTCACCTCCTGGCTGCAGAGCCCTCAGTAGCCCACGCAGGCCAGCCAGCCGCCCCTCTCTCTCTCTGTACTCCCACATGTGCGTTTCTATCATGTCCTTCCTGCACTGCAATCAGCCTTATGGGACTGCACCCACACAAGACGGGGAGCTCCCTGAGGACAGAGACAATCTCTTTTGTGCCTTCATGGCTCCTTTTTGGCAAAGAGCTCGACCTAGAAGATGTGCCCAGCACACACGGAGCTGAATGAAGAAATGAGGGGGAAACGTGTGCCACTCTCTCCCTGGCACACGCAAGGGACAGGACCTGGGAGATGTAAGCACTGGAGCTGGGGGGGCACACAAGGCAGTGGAACCCCAACACCTGCAAAGGAGAGTCTTGAGTGAGGGCTACTGCCCAGGTTTAATCCATTCACCTTCTGACTACAAGAAAGGGCCCCCCTTGAATTATACAAGTGGGTGAAACCGACATCTCTATATATCCTTCCCTTCTCTCTCCTGCAAGAACCTTCCAAAGTACCTCCCACAACTCTGTGCAGAGGTGTCCAGGACGAAACAAGGGCTCCCTTGTGGGTGATCTTCCAGCCCAGTCCCTCCAGGTACACCTGGGACACCCTGTGCCCCGGGTGGGATCTGCAGTGCCCAGGGCCATATGGGAAGCCAGTGGCGGGATCAGGACAGGACTAGCCCAAGACTAGTGGCTCCTGGCTCCATGTCACCATGCTATCTTCTTAGAGGCTACAGCTCAACTCCAACCTTCTATGGCACGTGCACTATCGCTCACAAAATGTACCCAACACCCAGAATGCCTCCCTCGCTCACTGAGGGACCCCAAGTGAAGGGGAGAGGAAGGGGGTCACAGCCCAGAACCAAGAACGTCCCTTGTGCAGGAAGCCCACCCAGGGTGGGAGGGGGCTCCCATCCCTCCCACCAACCAAGCACCCAACACGGATTGCCACTGGGAGGAGGGGAAGATAGGAGTGCTGGTGACTCACCATCTCCCACCCTGCCCAGGACCTTCCCCTCGCACACTTTGCCGGTCTCTGTGGCTTATGTTATTTCTCTGAGATGGCCTCATTCAGGCCTCACTCACCGCCACAGCTGAGCTGGTAGGAAGGCGGGGCCAACCTCTACCCCACCCTCCCACGAAAACACGGCTTGTGCAGCGGAAGCTCCAATTGGACAGAGATGTACGCCTAAAACACTTCCAATCCAATCTCTGATTGTTTTTCTTATACCAAGTGACAAAGATCACTGGCTGCTTATGTCGACATTCAAGTTTACACTGCAACCAACTTCCCTGAGTAGCAGGGACTTTGTCTTTTTCATGAATAGAGAATATTCCCATTAAAGGTCTATGTGTGTGTGGGGTTTTTTTTTCATTCCAAACACTGCAAGAGACAGGTGTGGGTCCGGGGCATCCATTATGCATCTCTCCCAGGCCCTGTCTGATGAACTAGCGCGACTCAGTGCCACTCCGCCCCGCCTAATGTGCTTCAGTGTATGGGAAGTGACCTCGAGGTTCTGCTGCTGAGGTAGTACGCAGATTTCACAAACGAGATTTAGGTTCACAGCTGGTTTTCAGAACAGCTTAGAGTCAAAGATTCAAAACACAGAACACGGTGAATGGGTTCTTATCAAAATGTCAAAATCGATTTTGCCAGAAAACCTTGGCCTGAAACATCTGTGAAAGGTTAGGGGAGAGCGCCACTCCCTCTGGCTCATACAGACGCTAAACTAATCAGAGCAAATGAAACATGACAGAGCCACGCAAGGCTTCCGGTTGCTCTGAGCGCTCCCACCCCTTTCCCAAGAAGGAGCTAGTCCTGGGATTCCCTTGGTTGCTGTAACGGCCACCGGGGAGGCGGAGCACTCGCTGGAACTGAGCAGAGAAGGGCAGCCCGGGCTCACAGCGCCCTCCCCTAGAAGGTCCTAGAAACCTCAGAGCAGGGACCAGACATCACCACCCTTGTCAACGTCCCCTTTCCCTTCACGACCTAGAGGTGGCCTCAACACAGGAAACAGGGAAATATGAGAATGCAAAACAAACAAAACACCCAAAAGGACGCCTCTGGACACAGTCACTGGGCAGGTTGCATCATCTGTCAAGTATCTCCCTAGACAGGGAACCCAAATCTGGGGCTTCAAAATGTCTGTCTGCCAATGGGCAGAAATCCTGCCTGCCCTGCATATTTCCCGGGAGGGCGCGGCCTGGACGAGAGATTCTCCAAGAACGAAGAACTTTAAGCCATTGTCAGGAGAAAGGGGAAAATCAAGGTGCTGCAGAGAGACAAGGTTTTGTTACTGAGACAAAGGGCTCCAAGGCCTTTCCAGAAGAGTCTCTAAATGGCAGGCACTTTGATTGCCGAATTGGCATTGGCTCCTGCACAGGGTAGGTTTGTGTTGAGGTCAGAGCTAATTACTGAGCCTCATTTTTGTCACTTCAGACAGAATCATAACACTATTAAGATCTAATACATTAATGACTGTGATTCTCAACCGGGCAGTATTAAAACTTGTGAAAGTGACTTTGCAAATTACCAAACAGTCACCAGGCTAATGAAGCAGGACTTTTAAAGTGACTGAGAAATAATTCCTATATTATAGAGACAGCAATCTGTGAAGGGAGATTTGGTTTAAAAAAAAAACACATTATAACATATAATGGAAAAATGTTAATCTGTGGTGAATCCAATCAGAGGCAGCTGAAGGGAAAACAGAAGGAGAGTGAAAACACAAACGAAGTATGCACTTGAGCCCAAGGGAAGAACACCTTCCAGAAAGGAGGCTCCCTCCAGGGGCTTCCAGTGGCCACCAAGCACTGCACCTGCAGCCCGTGACCTTCCCACTGGGAGGCCCTCCCCAAAGCTGGGGGAGGGAGAGGAGGGGACTTGACCAAGAAAGCACCAGGATCCCCCATTGGCCTTGGGCCCTGGGTAAAGCCCTGGACGTGGCCAGGAATTGGCTCTGCCTCCACGGTTCGCTCTGTTGCACGGCTTAGGTGCTCTGGCAAGAAAGGAGCACGCACAATGCACAGAGCAGTAATAGCCAGAGGTCTGGCTCATGCAATGGGTGGCCTGAGCCGAGAGGGGAGGCACCAGGGAGACTCCCCACACATCCAAGGTCCCGACAGGCTTGCTAGGCAATCAGGGCTGTGCAGGGCCCACTATAAAGAGGACAGTCACGCCCGCCTCGGTGCTAACGGTGAATAATGAGGCTAGGATGTGCCCTTTCAGAAGAAGGTCTCTCAATAATGAAAACACTTTCGAAGGTACCATGTCAAAACACAGGACAGAAGCAAGCCAAGGAGATGGACATGCAAGCCAGCACTGGCCGAAAGGAGAGGAGACCCATGCTGCTTGTTAGCATTTGACAGCCAGTACCGTGTGTTACTTAGTGAACCAAATCCTCCTTTATGCAAAAGTGTTTTTCTCTTTCTTGGCCCAGTAGTTTCAACAGTTGCTCCCCCCAACAGATTTCAAATCCTATTATACAGTAAACATCTGTGGCATTAATTTTCACCCTGCAAACAAATGGAGGCAGCTGGGCAGAGCATTTGATGAGTCAATCAATGCACGTACAGCACACAAGGCCTGCTTCCTTTGCTCAGGCAAAATGGAATGGTGCTTTCTCAAGACCGCCTGCAGCACCAGGCAGCAGGGACAAGCCTGGAAGAGAAACAAATTTCCCCTTCTATGTCCGGCCAGAACCCAGGTCCTTTATCCCAGAGCATACAGAAGGAAGGACCACTGCCCCTGGGCTCCATGTCCTGCCCTCTTGCACATGCCAATATTCGATCCCCAAAATGCTCAGAATCTTTATCTTTGCATTGGACAGAGTAGTGGTTCTGCCCCCTTAGAGCAATAAGCACCCAGTGGCTTGTCTCCCATTCTCAGGGCATGTCTGGGACCAGCTAGGAAATCAAACCCAGTGTTCGGACTGATACTGCATTCAGGGACATTGACTCATTGGGTCCCTGGTACAGCCCTAGGACGAGGGTGTTATTATCCCAGCCTCAGAGTGGTGAAGCAACTGACCCAAGACCACACAGCAATAAAAAACCACACATGTGCCTGGGTGGAAGTTGTATTTCTAGAGCAAAAGGCTGTAGAGGGGAATGCATTTCTCCTGCTACATCTGGTCACAATGGAGAGGCAGGAAATGAGCGACTCCCTTCTGTGGGGAGCCTGGGGGTTCACCTCCTCCCTGACCAGGCTGCCCAGGAGCTGTTTTCAGAGTCAGGCCCCACTATGTTCCAAATGGTTGGTCACTGTTTGCCCTGCCAGGGGCAACTTCTATGGCTCAGAAACAAAGGTCAATGTGTTCAGACAAACACTCCCATCCTCCAGGGCAGAGTGTCCCCTTCTGAACCCCAAAGGAGGCCTCTGGGACCTCTGTTCCCTATAGGGAAGGCTGCCATCCTCACCAAGCTGAGGCCTGGCTGGGGAATGGCAAGAAGGGACTCCGCTTCACCCTGCCCCTCACAAGTCCCCAGAGCTGCCTGTGTGCCCCACCCCTGCCACATCCCCATCTTTAGGCAGCTGGCAGGGAGGGTGTCACGTGAGGATGACAGGCCACTGGGTAACGTGCCCAAGAGCACAGGCCCTTCCCTCCATCCTCTGCCTCAGAGATGTGCACACGTATCCTGCAGCATCTGCCAACAAGGCAATGAGCATTTCTGTGCCTTTCGCTGTGCTCAGCCCAGAGCCAAAGATGGGCCGGGGGCCCTCGGTCAGGCTGGGCACAGCAGCTGGGAATCAGACGTCCTGCCAGTGGGGTGGAAGAGAGAGGAAGCTGCCCGCACTTGCCAGTCAGTACTGGGCAGGGGCCACCTTCTCAGTGCACTGGAAAGTGGTGGCCACAGTCAGTGGCCCTGGGGATCCCCACATAATAGGGAGGAGGAGCTAGATCCTGGTGGGCAGGTGATATGCGGGACCTCTGGGTGTTCCCATACCGAAGGAGCAGGCTGGCTACACCCCACACTGGAACAGGGGAGCCCTGGCTGCACGCCCAGAAGGTGGTGAAGCTGGGACTGGCCCCGCTCCGCGCTCCGACAGGTAAAGTCGCCTGGTGGTGAGTGTAGACACCAGGCCTCTGGGGGAGGGGCAGCTGAGAAGACAAGGAGAACACTTCCCCAAAGAGGGTGCACAGATGGCAGGTGAGCACAGGAGAAGACGCTCACTTCCTATGTCCTCAGAGAAATACAAACCCAAACAGTGAGACACCACTGCACACCTGTCAGAATGGCCAAAATCCGGAACTCTGACAACCCCAAATGTGGGCGAGGGTGGGGAGTGGCAGGAGTCTCACCCAGTGCTGGAGGGAGCACAGCACAGTGCAGCCACTTTAGAAGACAGTTTTGGAGTTTCATACAAAACTAAACATACTCTCACCATATGATCCAGCGGTTGCACTCCCTGACACTTACCCAAAGGAGCTGAAAACTTATGTCCACAAAATGTCCTGGACACGGATGTTTATAGCAGTTTTATTCCTAATTGTCAAAACTTGGAAGCAACCAAGATGTCCTTTGGTAGGCGAATGGATGAATAAACTGTGGTCCATCCAGACAATGGAATATATTATTCAGCACTAAAAAGAAATACGCTGTGAAGCCATGAAAAGAGACAGAGACCTTTAAATGCATATGGCTGAGTGAAAGAAGCCAGTTTGAAAAGGCTGCATAGTGTGATTCCCACTGCACACCCTTCTGGAAAAGGTAGGCGTGTGGGGACAGTGAAAAGGTCAGTGGATGGCAGGGGTGAGGAGCAGAGGGCGGGACAGCAGGTGGAGCACTGAGGCTACTTAGGGCCCCGCAAATCCTCTGCAGGACACCATACCGATGGCTACCTGTCAGCAGACACTTGTCCAAGGCCACAGAACGGAATGCCCGGCATCAGAGTGACCCCCAACATGCAGGTTCACCAACTGTAACACGTGTACACACTGGAGAGGGACGTTGAGAGCGGAGGGGGCTGTACACGTGTGAGGACCGTGGGCATGTGGGGAATCTCTGTACCTTTCCTTCACTTTTGCTGTGAGTCCATAACTGCTCTAAAAAGTAGACTTGATTAAAAAAAAAGAAAAGGCAGGAAAAGAAGCAGAACTAGGATTCGGAGAGAAAGTCCTCTAGGTCCTCGTTAGAAGTTGGCAAAAGTGGGAGAGGAAGCGTGTGCGGGTGCACAGGCACGTGACAGAAAGAGGCCCTGCTGTGCCAGGCCCTCCCTCCCGCTCCCACCTGACATCCCAAGCCATCCCTTCCCCAGGTGCCGCAGTGAGGACCTGGCCCCAGGCCCTAGGACAGATCTTCACCCCCTGATGGTAAGTGTCTGGGGCCCGGTTCAGAGCTCCTGGAGGAGCCTTCAGAGTGCAGTGGGTTTCCCGCATGCAGGGAAAGGCAGGCTGTGGCGCGGGCATGCTGCTTGGAGGCAGTCACACACCGCAGAACTCCGCAGGTTTCCGTCTCAGCGAACTGATGAAATGGGCGATCCGAGACGGGACTCCTGATGGGAAGAAGGGCTGCCTTTCTCAATGGAAATATGACCTTCTCGCATGTTCCTTTCTATTCACCTCTTTCATACCTGCTTTTCCCCTGCACTCTCTGTGAAAAGTAACGTCTGAGACTCCAGGCCTGATGGCCCACATGGCCAAGGGCATTACCTGCTCTGAGCAGCTCAAGGTGGAGGGGCCTACTAGGCACCTGCTGCTTGGGGCACCTCAGGCAGGATCGTGGCTGCTTCTGGAAGAACCGGCTGCCCGGTTCTCAGGGCAGGAAGGAGGAACTGCCATTATTAGTGAGCATGCCCCAGGGTGAGGTACCAGGGCAGGTGTTTAGAAACAGCTTCTCACTTAAGGAGGGTGACCCAGTTCGAGCACCAGGGGTGGCGCCATGCACGCGGTAGGCGCTCAATGAGCAGAAGCGAGGATTCGTGTTCACCACGACCGAGGGCATGGGTCACCTCTGCTGCGCAGACAGAGAGGCCGAAGTTCAGGGAGCTTTAGAAACTGACCCAAGGTCACACAGCTCATAAATAGCTGAAAGGGATTTGAACCCACGACATGCTTTTCCAAAACCCTCTCCTCTTCACTACAAAAACCTCCAGCCCACTATTTCCCTTGACGGCAACCTGTTGCCATTCTCAGTCTGAGGCTTCACAGACCTGCAAGGATGCCCTCGTTACACTGCTGGCGGTGTGCATGCCCGGGTGACCACCTGGCCCCCGGCAGCTCACAAACTGGTGGATTCATACTGCTCCATTCCATCATCCGGGCTCCTGCCACCAACCCAGGGCCACCAGGAGCTGGGCTGCCAGCTCCCTGTGCCCCTGCCTTCCCGGGGGCCGCCGTGGGCCCAGGAGACCTCTGCTGGGCTCCACTCCACCCGGGTTCCTGAGCCACCCTTCTTCGCACTGACTTCACTGGTGTGTCCCATTCTCTATTTCCATTTTTTTCTTTACGTTAAAGAGCAGCTCTGCTCCTCCTGTATTAAAAGCCCAATTTTCCCTGCACTATTAAACAAATTTCTTCAAAGATAGAACCTCACATTGAATTAAACCCTTTTTTGAAGTCTTTAGTGGTTTCCATAAATACGAAAGATGAATAAGCTGGCAGCTCACTAAAATCCTTATTTAAGGCAAGAAGAAGAGGGGCCTGAGCCCTCGGCGAGCCACGGAGGGCACGGCAGGACGTTCAGCCCCTGCCCTGGTCTGGATGGCCCCAGAGAAGGGGGGCAGCTGCACTCCTTCAGGCCAGTATGGATTTTTAGGAGCTGCAGTGAGAAGGGCTCTGGACAAAGGACTCTCTCTGCAGAAGGATCTTGGCCGACTGCTGAATCTCCCTCTCCTACTGTCACCACTCCACATGCAGCAAAATGAGACACAGCTCTGGGAAAAAGAATCCACCCAGGTTCAAGTCTAGCCATGCGCCTCTGAGCCAGTCACTGGACCTCCCCTCCTCTGTTTCTGCATTTGTGAAATGGGACTAATAAGCAAGGATACCCCAAGGCTGGTGTGAGAGACAATGACAACTTACAGTTGTTCAAATTATAGGGAAGAGCATCGGTTGCTCTTGTTTGAATGATAAAGTACTAATCAGAGAAGATATGTTAGCTGACTGTCAGTACTAATTTGGGAGGCTTTTAGAGGTCACCAGACAGAACTGGTAGTGATGACCATTTTAGTCGTTATCTTGAGCGGTATCATATCACAACTGCAAGTTCTGACGTCTGCATAGATAAGCCTTGCAACAAACTCTTGAAACAAGGGTTAAGTTCTTACAATATGGAAATTGCAAGCATATACCTACCTGGCAAATTTTTAAATCCTGCCAATGAAGTATGTGTCGGGGCCTATGGCGCAGTGCTGGGGACTGAACTGTATGCCCCCAAGTTCCTATCTTCAGGCCCCAAACCCCCATTCGCCTGTATTTTAGTACGTAATTAAGGTTAAACAAGGTCACAAGGGTGGGGTCCTAATCCCACAGGGCTGTGGCCTCCTAAGGAGGAAGCTAAAGTTCACTGAGCACTAGCAGGAAGGCAGCCATCCCATGTAGAAGCCAGGAAGACAGTCCTCATCAGGGCCCGACCCCGCCGGCACCTGGAATATTCGAAAGCATCTCAGGTAGGTTTTTGCATCTCATGGAGACTACTACTTGAGGATGCCACTGATACTCAAAATATGTAACAACTGATTAGCAGGAAGACCAACACCTGTGCACTGTGTCTGACCTTTAGCCCCGAAGTCCAAGGGCTTGGCTCTTACAGACTTTCCCCCAGCCCCGAGCTCATCTGACTCTTGGGGCTCACCTTGCTGCTGACACCCCTTCTCCCACCAGGGATCCGTGGCCCCTCCTCCAAGCCAGCACCCCATGAAGCCTGCCTGCTCCCAGGAAGCATCTACAATACAATCTGGCCTGGCTGTAGCCAATGCACCACCTGCCCCAGACTCATAGGTGCATGATTTGTTCCCCAGACCAACCAACTGAAAGCCCTTGGAGGGCAGGGGAAGCTTGAGTCCTCCCGAGTCCCAGAGCAGTCACTCCAGGTCAAGGTCAAGCCCAAGCAGGATCCTTTGACCGATTCCCTCCCACCTCCAACCCCAGAGCACAAACCTCCCACGGACACCGGGTGCCGAGGGGCTGAAGGTCCTGGAGCAGTGCTTTCACAGGACCCACCACGAAGTGACCCAGCGCAGGGCAGGCGTGGCATGTCCCAGAGCATGGTATGGGTGCCGCTGGGTGCCTAGCAGGGTCAGGAGAAGGTGAAAAGTCTGCTGCACACCCAAGGCTCTTTAACATCCAAGGAGACCCTCTTTGGCCAGCCGTTCTGCCTCCAGCCTGGCAGGGGCAGTGGCTGCCAGGGCTCTCAGGCTGCAGCGGACACTTGGGCGGTCATCCCAACAAAGTAACTGGGGCTGCAAGGAAGAGCGACATCCTAGCAGCTTAGCCTTGGTCTTCCTGGTGCACAGGAAGCTGGGGTGAGACAAAAGAGCCAACTCCTCCTTGGCTCGCTCTGTGCACTAGGCAGGCCCCTTCTCTGCTAGGGGCCCGTTTTCTGTTCTGAAAACATGGGGGCATTAAACGAGATGATCCCTCGGGTCCCATCCCTGTCTGAATGCCACCAGGTTTTCCCAGCCCTGTAAGGAGCTGCTTGTCTCCTTTCCTTCTGCTTGTCGGCAGGTTCCAGAAGGGTCCTAAAGAGGGCCCACCAGGATCTGATTATAATTAGAACAATAAAATATTCATAACCTCAATAATAGCCAATGTTTACTCAGTGCTTGCTGGGTGCCAGGTTCCATCACAGGCACCTTATAAGACTGATCTCACTTAAAAAGTAACACTGAGTGTGTTTCCAGCTGTTACTTAGCCAAGCCAGGTGTGGGGAGGGTACCACCACCCACTCTGCCCTTCTGCGTCCTTTTCTCTCTGCAAAGGCCATTTCCTGGCCACTGATCCCACTGTCTTTATGCCCTTGAAGGATCTGGGGGTTAATGACTGATGAATAACCACCTGTCTGGCAGTGGTCTGTGTTTTAACAGAGAGTGGGACATCAAATTAAAGGGATAATGTCCTCGGGGTGGGGAGGAAGTCAGTCATTAGAAAGCCAGTAAGAAAAGCTTTTGGGGCAGTCAGGAAGAGCGCCCTCCCGGAGACCCTGACGTGCCACTCTGAGGGCAGACGCCTCGCGAAGGCTGTGCACAGCTCGGCCAGGTCGGGGAGAGCGAAGCGAGCATGAGCTCCCGGCCTTGCAAAGATCCGCGCTCTCATTATTTCTGGCGCTAGCTGCAAGAAGCTGGAAGTTTTGGCCCACCGAAGGCGTCATGGCCCGGACAATACCGGATGCGTGTGGGCTACCCTTTGGCCTGGAGAGGGGCCACAAAAATTAATATTTAATCGAAAAGTGATTTCCTCCATAAACATCCCCACAGATTCATAGAACGGTCATGTTACTTCATCCTCTGTCGGTAAATTTTAAGAAAGAGGTGAAGAGGTAGCAGAGTGGGGATGGTTCAACTTTAAGGTACATTTTTAATTAAAAGGAAGAGATCAGAGCTGTGATACGGCATCATAAAGCTGATAATTTTACAGCTGGATGGGCTCCCTCTGATGTAGTTGAAAACCATTTTCAAGCGACATAAAGTTTAACATACCAGTACATCTGCCTACCCGCTAGATTCTACATGGAATTTAAAATTTAATTATATTAAAGCTTTGTTACAGTGCGCACTGCGAGCCTACTAACCAAGTGGAACTTTAACAAAATCTCCGCAGATAGCTTTTTTGTTTGTTTGTTTCTTTTAAACTCAGTTTTGTACAACCCAGAGTTTGACAAACAGTTGATGGTTCTGTCCAAAGCGTTTACTGCTTACATAACAAACCACTTGGGGCCTAAATGTTTATTCTCTTGGGTGTAACTCAGGAGAACATCTCCTTTTTGCTAAAGCAAAAAACAACAGTCAGAAATCAAGTAGTCAGGGAGTTGGACTGACCCTTTTGAAGCCATGTAAGAGGTGCTTGGGGGTTTTCTTTCTTTCTGGGGAAGGGTGGGGGAAGACCGCTAGAAAGAGAATTAGTAATTTTGGAGCTGGAGAGAGTCTTTTCACTACTCATTTTATGTGTAGAGAACTATTTTTCTCAGGGGGGGAAAGTTGCTACATTAATCTATTAATCACAAGTTGGGTACTTTCTGCAATTACAAATGCAACCAGTTCCAACAGGAAGGAACAATCCCACACCGCACACCTGGTTCTCTACCAGGAAGGGCGAGTTTGGGCTTGAGAAGCTGGGCTCTGGGTCAGACAGCCCTGGTTTGAGTCTTGGCTTGGTCGCTACCAGCTGAGTGTTCCGGAGCAAGTGACTCACCTCTCTGTGTCTATTTTACAAAATGATAATAATCATAGTGTCTAAACTGTTGGAAAATTAAGGAAGACAACGTGCATGAAGCATTTAAGCGCAGTGCTCACTTAGAGTGAACACTCGGTAAGTGGTAACTGTAATTTTTATTGTTACACTGTCCTTGCTGTTACTTGTTTTCTGAAATGCCAACAACTTCACTTGATGGACTAAAGTAAGAAAGCTCATGCCCCAGCCAGCAAACCTGCCCCATTTGAGTTATAAAGTGTTCTGAGGTGTTGCTTAGGGGGGGAAAATGGGAGCAAAGCTCATCTTTTCATTTCCCACTTATTCATCCCTCCATCCTTCCAGCACCTTCTGAGCCCACACCTGTGGAAGATATGGAGCTACCAAAGACACTCATGGCCTGGTCCCAGAGGAGCGCGTGAGCTGACCAATCAGAAAAGCACGGAGCACTGCTACAGGCAGAAAGGAGGCAGCAGGGGGTAACAGGGATGGTGACAGAAAGGTAGGAAATGTCACTCTCGGAGAATCCAGCCTTTCCAGGGAGGGGCTTTGTTCGACACAGAAGTGGGGCTCACCCCTAGAGAAGGGGGGGGCAGTAAACAACCTCCAGGGGTCAGTCACAGAAGATTGAGAGGTACCAGCACAGAAAAATATCTTTGGTATACATTTTTAAGTGAAAAAAGTGATCTATATACTACAGAACAAGACATGATGTTGAGTGTGTGTGAGTGCTATCCATACACAGAAACGATGTACACAAACTGTCAACAGGGAGGGACAATTGTGGAAAGGGTAATGGGAAGACAGGGGGATGGGAGACAATGCAAAGGGGCCATCTTTCACTTTTTATTATGCATTTCTGTACAGCTTGAATCATTAAAAATTAGCATAAATTTTTAATAATAGTTATTAATGATAAAAATGCACATTCAAATTTTAAGTAATGTATTTCTTTTCTGTCATTATATTTAATTTCTGAAATTTAGATTAATATTAAAGAAGGGCAGGGGATTTTTATGTTTATTAATCAAGGACAAAGGTTAAAACTGATTCATTCTAAAAAGTTTGCTGAGTCCCTACAACAAACTGCACACTCCTGTAGGCACCGGTAGAACAGCGAACAAAGGAGTCAGAAGGCTGCCCCTGTGTTCTACTAAGGGGACACAGAAAGTAACAAATACAGAGCCAGGCGACAGGCAAGGAAGGAGAAAGAGAAGGGACAGGTGCGGTGTTCTGGAGGGTGGTCAAGGAGAGCCTCCTGGAGAAGGTGACGCTTGAGGAGACCTGTGAAGGAGTAAGGGAGGGCACTGTAAGGACGCCTGGGGAGAGAGCATTCCATGCAGAGGCTCTGCGACAGAACGTGCAAAAGCCCCGAGTCAGGAGGATGCTGGCAATTTTAAGTAATGTGGCTGAAGAAGATACAGTCACAAGGGTGTCAAGCGTCAGATCCAGCAGGACTCTGTAGCCCTTGAATCAGATGGGAGCCACTGGGGGCTTCTGAGCAATGGGGTGATATGGCTAAATGTGAGGTTAAAGGAAACCCTGAAAGGGGGCTCAAAGAGGGCAGGAGAGAGATGTGGGCGGGGCAGCCCACGGCAGTGAGGGCTTGGGAGGTGTGAGGGGCTCCCAGTCCCATTCTGAAGGTAGAAACAACAGGACCTGCTGAAGGATTAGAGAGGGAAGAGACAGAGAAAGGGGTCCAGGGTGACTGGCAGGCATTAGGGCAAGTTGGAGTCGCCACCTCCTGAGATGGGAAAGCTCTGGGTGTGAGCATCTTAGGAGGCGGCAAATCGAGTCCTGTTTTACACATGTTAAGGGTGAGATGCCTGTTTGATATCCAAGCAGACAGAGGAGTCTGAAGGTCACAGGAAGGTCAGAGCTGGGAGCATAAATTTGGGGTCATCAGCATGTGGCTGGGGTAGGAACCTGAGGGCCTGGAAGGGGTGTCCAGGGAGCGTCTGGGTGGAGAAATAGAGACTACGAGGGACGCTGAGTCCTGGCGCTCTCCAGTGGTAACAGGCTGGTAGGCGAGGAGGTGCTCAAGGGAGAGTGGCAAAGAGCAGCAGGAGAGACCCAGGGGAGAGGGTCATGAGGACAAGATGGCCAGTGCTGTTGAATGCTGGTCAGACACTGAGGTGAGGAGAGAGACTCGACCATCGGACTTGGTGTCCTTAACAAGTTTTCTTGCAGAGTGAAAGAGACCAACGCCTGATTGGTTTGAAAGGAAAACTGGAGGAGAGGGACAGGGGAGAGAAAAGAAGACAGCACCCAGGCTGTCTGCTGCAGAGGTGAGCCAGGAGACAGGTCAGCTGCAGGGAGCACTTGTGTTTAAAGAGAGAAGACACTACAGACCGTTTCACAGTGGCAGGGAACATCCAAGAGAGAGGGGAAAACTAAAGGGGGAAAGAGAGAGGGAACCGCTGCAGGAAGGAGGTCCCCATGCAGGTGCGAGGCGATGGGGTCTGGCTCACCGGTAAAAGCACTGCAACGGTGAGGAGCTCACACAGCTCGCCCCAGGAGCAGGAGGAAAGGCTGCCTGTGTGGACGTAGGCACAGGTAGGTAGGTGCAGGGGCTGATGGGCACATGAAGAAACTCCCTTCTGATTTATTCTGTTCTCTCTGGGAAATGGGGAGCAGAGTCAAGAGCTGAGGCAGAGGAGCTGGGAGAGGGGCAGCTGGGAGAGGAAAAGCCATGACATGGTCTGGCACAGGTGTAAACAGAGCCGTGTGCAGGGTCTCTGGGCAGCCCCAGGGCCGGGGGAGGCCTCGTATATGTAAAATGGAACCAGGCAGCAGTGGTCTGTAACCTTCCCCAGCCTCACTGGGCTGCTGGGGCGCAAGCCTTCGGAGACACTAAGATGGGTTTGCCCAGCGAGCACGAGGAAAGCATGTTGGGCATGGCAAAGAAATAATCTTTGATTGGATGAAGCAACTGAGATTCTGAGGTTTGTTTGTACCTTCAGAGGGCGTCACTCACTGTAACATACTCCTGGGTTTTAAAAGGGTTTCTACATGGATATTAAAATCACCAAAGACTATGACAGATGTGGTGTTGGTCAAAGAGGCGGTGGTTAGGTGCCTTCATATTCAAGGGGTGAGAGAGGGAACCCAGGAATCTGTATTAATTGCAAGAAGAAAGGATATTAGATGCTAAGACCTTGATGGCATGAGCTTCAAAGGAGGTGGGGGAGGGCAAGGTGGGTTTCAAGGAAGATGAAGTGACAGTGCGCTGGGGTGAGAACGAGGCACCGGGGAGACACCTGCCCTGTCTCCAGCTCCTGTGACACCCAGAGGGTGGGAGACAACGGCCATATCCACAGAACTACTGCTGCAAAACCCTGTTGTTATAGTTGCTTCATTTTATTATGAGTCATTGCTGCTCATCTCTTTCTGTGCCTAATTTATAAATTAACCTTTATCCCAGGTATGTACATATAGGAAAAAACACAGTATCTACAGGGTTCGGTACAATCTGTGGTTTCGGGCACCTACTGGGGGCCTTGGAATGTGTCCCCTGTGGATAAGGGGGGACTAGTGTAGTTCTTTCTGTCAAATGCTTGATTCTTGAGCCTTGTGAGAGTCCTCGGGGAAGATCAATAGACAGGAGCAAAGAAAATCAGACAAAAAGGCAGCCTGGGCACTGTTCAGACACCACGGTCCAGTCCCAACACGAAGGGCAATGCCAAGGTCAAGGAGTGGGAGCAAATGCGCTCAACAGCGGAAGACCCATCTCAGATCCCAAGAGGGCAGCTTCGAGCTCAATGAAAATGAAAAGCAAAGCAACCCCAAGCTCCCTCTGGTCTTCCCTTCACACCAGAGCCAGAGGCACCCAGGAAACGCTGCACAGTCGGAGAATCCCCCTGGGGTTCCCCACATCTACTGACTTCCACATACAGAAAGCGACCTGTCCTCAAGGCCCCAGACTGGCCAGCCTCCCCCGCCCCAAAGAGTAGCAGTCCTGCAGAAACAGAAGAGCGCAAACTGGCAGATGTAGGAATTTCAAATATTTTTGCAAGTTATGCATTGGTTGGATCTTCAGCTATTAGGAGAAACAAATTTTTAAAAGCATACCAAGTTCTAAGAATTACTAAATTATTTTAATACAGGCAGATGCTGCATGATCAATATGAATCCTTGTATTTTTAATGTGAATCATTATTCAAAATATGTCACTGCCCAATCAATACAAAAGTTAAAACTCACCAATATTTAAATCTTCCCAATTGACATCTTATCATTCTGTCCAGGACAAAGCTCGGCAGATCACAGAATCCATTATTTAATCTTCCGAGTTTACAGAGTCCAGAATTACACACTGCTCCGTGTCATGAGCTGCCTCTGCAGAGGGCCATGGCTGATCAAGTCAGGGAGGGGGTGGCCTGGGGGCAGGTGGGGAACCTCTGCCAGGGCCCCCAGTCAGAGGTGGCCCGTGAGGACAGGAAGACCTTTGTCCAGTGTCTGTGGGTCGCTGGGCCTAGGGAGGAAGGTGAAGGGAAGACCACCTGGAGCCTCTGCCATGAGACCTGGCTTTGGGTCCAAGCTGGAATTCCTCATCTTGGATGACATATGAGGCCCACCAGGGCCTGTTCCCTCAGCCTCCAGCCACCAGTAACCCTACGCTCTGATCCTACTGACCCCACAGCCCCCAGTCACCCGATGCTCATTCTCTTGCCTCCAGACCTGTGAATGAGTTTCCCCCCGGAAACACAATTCGCCCTCCTCTT
Source organism: Mormoops blainvillei (assembly GCA_004026545.1). Lineage (NCBI taxonomy): Eukaryota > Metazoa > Chordata > Mammalia > Chiroptera > Mormoopidae > Mormoops > Mormoops blainvillei. The sequence continues at coordinate 145,388 of PVJD01002791.1, forward strand.
CTTCCCACTATCGCAGGAACTAGCTCTATCCACTCCTGGGTCCTCATTGCCCAAGATGTCACCTGAGACACAGGAGGGACTCAATCAGCAACAGATGAATAGATGGATGGATGGACAGACAGACGGATGGGTGGACTGACAGCACCCTGAGACCCGGCAGATCTCCTCACGTCCCTGAGGTTAACTTGGAGGAGAGTGGCGGGGAGTGGGGGGCGTGGGCAGCCCCCTGCAGGCAGACAGAGGTTGACTCCCATACCTGGCTCGCCCTTCTCAACAGGTGAACGCATGCTCCATCTTAACGTGGGGTGGAAGCAGAGAAGCTGTTTCCTGGGGACCCTACTCATGGGACGGGTGAGGCCTGGGGTAGAGAATGGAAGACAGCTGGGGACTTCATATTCTGAAATTGAGTGTTTGATCTGATGGGAAAAATGAGGCTCGGCACTCCCAGTGGGCTTACAGATGAGAGAGCTGGGTGCAGACCGCACTTAAGAGTAGAATTAGGGTACTAGGGAAAGTCCCCATGCACAATCTCTTCCCCTTTCCCTTCCTGAACCCCACTCCTCTAGGTTTACAGCAATAAGAAGTCAATTCTTTAGAGCCTGGGGTCGGGGCTGTGGGTCTTTGTCCTCTAAGAGTTCACCGCTAAACTGCACAAAACCTGGGAAGGTAGATGTTAAATCTTCTCAGATAGCACCTTCATTCATTCCACACACACCTACCAAGTCCTCCCGCACTGCCTGCACCGTGCTTCACCTCGGGGGCTTGAGGAGGAGGCCCATGGTGCTGAACTTCAGGCAACCTGCTTAGCATTTGCCGATATGGCAAAGCCTAAAAAATCAGTCAATAAATCTATTGGGTGACCCCCATTCACAACATCAAGTATTGACTATCCCATCACCCCTGACTTCGATCGGTCCACAGTCAAGTGAAGGACAGGCGGGGAATAAATGTCCACCAAACGAGCTGCAGCTGCTCGGGCGTCATCCACAAGCCGCATCGAATCTCCTCACGAGGGAAGAGCAGCTGAACGGGACAGTGGATGTGGAAACGGGCATCAAAGAGCAGGGGCAACAGACCCAGACACAGAAGGATGACTAGAGTGTTACAGGTCAGGAACCCGCTCTCACAACAAGAGGGAGGTGAGGTGGTCTCATCCACTGTCCCAGGGGCTGGAGAGAAGAATGCAGCAGAGAGTGGGGCTCTGGGAGGGAGGGGCTCATCCAGGAGGAGGAAAGCAGCACAGGGAGGAGGACAGGACCCTCGGCCAAAGAAGCATGTTGCCATGTGTGGCCAATGAACACAGCACTCTGAGCTCTCCTGCTCAATGGAGTCACCCACTGCTGACAAAATGCAAGTAGGCCAACCAGAGACAAGGCAACAGCTATGAGGACGCAGGCCTGTGCCCCAGAGCCAGCTCCCATCTCTGGCCAACGCATCCCTGCAGAAGAGAAGCAGGGGTGATCGGGGCAGGCATGTCCTCAGGGCTCATGACCAAGTTCGCGCTCTCAGGCAGACCCATGGGACACCTGCCCAGCAAAGCCCACAGCCCCTCCCCTGGCTGGTCTTGCATGCAGCCTCACAGGCCTCACCCACAGAGAAGCGGGGTTTCCCACTGCACCACCGAACGGTTCAGCACTGAAGGAGCTACTGTGTCCCCCAAAAGAGGTTGACGCCCTAACCCCTGCGCTTGTGAATGTGACCTTATTTGGAAACTGGGTCTTTGTAGATAATCAAGTTAAGACGATGAGGTCATTAAGAAGGGTCTGATCCAAGATGTCTGGTGTCTTTATAAAGAGGGGAAATATGGACACAGACAGTCAGAGGGGAGACGATGTGAAGACACTGGGAGAAGAAGGTCATCTGAGCACCAAAGAGCACCCAAGGGCCCCAGAAACTGGGTGGGACGCAGGGAACGGGCTTTCTCTCACAGCTCCCAGAAGGAGCCAGACTTCTGGCCCCCAGAACTGAGACAAAGGATTTCTACTTTTGAAGCCACTCAGCCAGCGGCGCTTTGCCATGGCTGCCCCAGGAAACGAGTGCAGCGTCTAAGATCACATGGGGGGCAGGGCGGGTGCAAGCTGGGGCCCGGCCTCTGGGGTTTGCCATCATCGTCGAACCTCGAGTTCCGTACTGGGAAGAGCTAAAGAGATATGGTCAGAATCACCCTTGCCTCAGTGGGGACAGTGGCTGCAGTGGGCCCACTGCAGTGTCCAGCTGGGACCAGAGCAGGGGTGGGCATGGTGGTGGAAGAGAGCAAGAAGACTCAGAGATGGCACCAAGCTCCGGCCTGAGCCACAGGGAAGGTGGTGGGTCCAAGGACGGGACAACCTGAGCAGTCTCATCTTCAGCCTCAGGCTTCAAGCCATCCTCAAACCCAAGAGCCTCTGAGGAGAGAGACCCATTCGCTTCAGGCATTTTCCTGCGAGCTCACTTGGGCCGAAAGTAAGTGGGAATTTCCTGCATCCCCCATGGAGAGGGCAAAGGGGTCTCCATAAGGAGCGTGGGCCGGAAGAAAGGGTTTCTGTTCCCCTCTGTGCCTTGACATGCGCCAGCCATCCCTTGGCCGCAGGGGCCCGTCCCCCGCCCATCGAGGAATTCACACAGATTCCGCAGGAAACGATTCAGAATCCTCTGGAAAGCACGCGTGCCAGGTCCCAGGCAATACGCACTGCCCCACCTTTTATATCCTGTCTCACACGCTCTGTGCCCATTTCTCCACGGACCCTGAGCTCTTTGGGGCCAGGGGAACCATGTCCAACTGGGTGCAAATGACTGTGTACACTAAGCTGGCACATTCCAATGAGCCTGAAGGGCAGGGAGCGGGGGGGAAGACAGGGTGACAGGGAGGGTGGACAGAGTTCAGGTGCTCCCAGAAGGGAAGGAGATCCAAGGACTTTAGCTTCTGTAGGGAAGGGGACGGGCAGATGCACAGGTAGCACCTGCTCCCCCTCGGCCAGTCTTGGAAATTGCATTTCCAAGAGCTTCCTGTTCTGCTGGCTGGAGGTCCCACGGGTTCGGGTGTTCCCACAGGTGCAGGTCTTCCCATGGGTCCTTCCCCTGGAGCAATCCCGAGGAGTCAGGTGGGTGACTGACAAGCCAGAGGACAAGCCTGTCTGTCCCCTGGGAGAAAGCGACAGCAGTGAAGGAACCGAAGGACAACAGCAGTGCCTTCCCTAGATGGGGCCTCTTAGCCCATCAAACCCCAAAGAGACTCAGGGACACGGTGTGACTCCTGAAGAGCAGTCAGGCACCCACCTCATGGCTCTCTGCCCCCCATCGTGGGTCATTTCGCAGACCTGAGCACCAACAGCCAAGAACAGGGCGCCCGCCCGCAAAGGACAGCCAGAGCCTGATGTCCAGGCCTCCTGTCCCGGCTGGGTGACCCCCACTCCAGAGAGCACAGCGGAAGAGCAGAATTGTGTCTTCTTTCTAGCAGCCCCCTCAGTACAGAGGTGATACGACGTTCCAATAACAACAGCGCATGTTCAGAAACTCAGTAAAGTACTCGGAGTAAAGGACACACCTGGCAGCACTCGGAGTAAAGGACACACCGGGGATCACCAAGGAGAAGCAAGTTAATGGTCGGTCATCACGGCTCTCATGTACACTTTCACCCACACATGGAATCCGTGACCCCAGAGTTTTCTAATTCTTTCAACACTGACCATTCTATGGGTGTAAATGGTTGCTCTCTAATAACCAGAATATTCCACTAACGGGAACGTCTAATTGCTGACCAAGTTAGAGCTTTATTTAATCCATCTTATTCACCTATCGCATGTTGAAAATCATGGCTAATTTTTTTGCCCCTCTCCAGTATCTATCAGGGTGTCCTGGCAGGTCCCCATGGGGTCCCTTACACACATAGCTCAATCATGCTCTTTTCCACTACACCCAGTCCTGGGCCAGCCCGGGTACAGAGCCAGGGTGACTCAGTGCTACAGAAATGCACAGAGATCTTGGCTTCCCACTGTACTCAATTCTCCTGTCGCTGTGCTTGACTTGACTTCTTTGGAAAGTTTTTTTTCCTCAAATAGTGGCACCAGGCCCTTGGGAGGCCATCTGGATGCTCAACACCACTGGCAGAATCACAGGCTTCCCTTAGCTGCCAAAAGCGAGAGAGCTTCTGCAAAACAACCTATGCCCTTGACATCTCTCCTGGAAGCAGATTCACTTTCTTTGAAAGATAATTTTATGAAATGTGTAATATTGCATCTCATACATTAATCAAAAGTGTGGCTCGGAGATTTTAATTCTGTCCCTGATAACATCAGAGCTGCAGAAAACAATGGAATCTGTATCACCTAAAAGCAGACAGTCTAATTAAACTTCTCAGCCAACGTGGCACGTCTCCAAACTATCGCCACGCTGGGTCCTCTCCACTCCACAGAGAGGGTGGCAGGGCCTGGATTGGGCCTTGGAGTCTGTGGTGGACAGACTAAAAGATGCCTCAGTCACTCCGCCTCCTGGCGGTCACACCTAATGGAATCCCCTCCCCTGGAGTATGTGGAGGTGTGCTTTGCTTCTAAGCAACGGAAGGCAGCAAAGGTGATGGGGCATCACTCCATGATTAATTTGCATGCCACTGTAACTTCTGTCTTGCTAGATGACTCTCTACTGCCTTCTTGACATACACGCTTTGAGGAAACAAGCAGCCACGTTCGAGGAGCCCATGTGTCAAGGAACTAAGGGCCTCGAATCCAGAAACAAGATGAGCTTGGAAGCCAACCGCACCCCAGCTGAGCCTTCATATGGGACTGTAGCCCAGCTGACTCCAGGGCTGCAGCCTCATGAGAAATCTTGAAGCTGAGGACTCAACTGAGCTGAGCCTGGATTCTTGAGCCACAGAAACTGATAGATGTGTTCTTTTAAGCCATTAAGTCTGTGCCTTAAATTTCTTACATAGCAACAGATAACACGGGGTCAGACTGATCGAGGTTCCTGCCCTCCTTCCACGGTTCACGAGCTATGATCTCAAGCAAGTTACTCAGTATCTTTAAGCCTTTGTTTCTCCACCTGTAAAATGGTGATAATAACCATCCCTATCTCAAGGAGTGACTGGCTATAAGGTTCAATGAGACAAAGCATGAAAAGTTTAGCTTCTTTAAGTCAGCTGTTAGCCGCTGGGGTTCCCTGAGGGAGCGAGCCCTGCTGCCTGCAGGCTTCCACGGAACTAAGAGACCAACCCTGTCCTGTGCATCAGAACGGTGCTAGCTACATACCAGCCTTGAAGGAATTGAGGAAAAGCCACGCACGCCATTCTGAATGGCTTAATTCTCATGGAACCCCAGGAAAGAAAGGCTCCATCTTTCACTACTGCGGGATACCACTACACCAGACAACATCATCTCCAAAGGCAGAACCTCGGTAACATCTGCTCTAGCACCCAGGGGCCTCTCCCAAGCCCCCTTCTTCCTGCCTCAGAAACAACTGCCCACTCTGCCCACCAAGTAGCCGAGAAGACCCCCAGAAGGCAGATCTCAGGGTGGCTGAAGGACAGCAGCATCGCTTGCCAGTAACAAGCACTTTCCCCTGTGCTGTGGGATCAGGGGCTCACCCACGTTCACTGCCTAGGAGGCAGGCTCGGCAGGAAGGGGATAAAGACAATGCTGCCGCCTCTGTCGACGGCCAGGCTGTCCACAGGACCACGCTGGCTTGGAAAGGAGTCCAGGCGTGGGGGGCCACGGACCCTGGCGGTTTGTGTCCCTTGAGTTGAATGCTTTGGGCTCAAGCATGCTTGCTTCTGAGGGGCTGCTCCAACCCTCACTGGCTTTTGTCTGGGTCCCAGCCTAGCTGACAGCTGGACCTAAAGGTGGAGCCTGGGCAGTGCTGAGGCGGCTCCTGATTGGTTTTGCGGGGCCACTGCACCAAAGGAGTCATTTTAATGAAACAGATCAAGTGCTAGCTGGTCTTCAGAGAAAACGGAAAGCATTTAATCCTTTAATTTCTGAAAATTGAACTGACATCAGGGGTCCTTTAAGAGCTCTGTGAAGTAAGGCGATTTCCTGTGCTCCAGACCCCAGGCTGTGCGCAAACTGCACGGGAATCTAGGAAATACAGAAGTTACTGGCTTAGCAAATTACTTCTCATTCCATACAAAGGTAAACTCTGTACATTACACATGCCACACTCTGCTCTTCAGCATAAAAACCAGCTTTTGAAGTCAGCTCATCTGCAACAAACACAGCTTTTCACACAAACAGGTCGCATCCAGTGAGTCTGAAGAGTAAGCTCGCCATTGTGGCGGTTCTGCAATCGAGGCCTCGCACCCCGGCCCGCAGCGCGGATGGTTCCAGGGCTGCCGACCCATATCCCCCACTGCTGATGTTCAGCGCATGTTGCAAAGCGGACGAACGGCCTTTTATCTAACACACTGGAACCTGCCTTTTTTTTCACAATGAAAAAATTCAAACAATGTGTGAAAATACAGTCGTAAACATTTCTGACTCCAAAAACCACCTTTTGATTGGAATCAAAAGCATCAAAGCCCAGGCAAAGCGGGATGCCAAGAATCTGAAGTCTAAATCTGACCCCCGCTACTCCCCAGTGAGGAGACCCTGCTTCAGTCAGCACCCCCGGGGACAGGAAGAACAGTGCAGGGATTCCGAAATGGGTTCCCAACCTTCAGAAATGGTCCTCTCCATCAACAGAGACAACCACAGGACGGGAGGATGCAAGTGCTGCCCCGGGACCGGGAACACCTATGTGCGTCAGCCTGTCACAAAAGCAAGGCACACGGCACATGAAGCCTCTTTAAGCCAACACCTTGGCTGAAACACTGATTAAATTAGTTGGGCGACTGCCTGGTAGGACCCTAAGGGGCTGGGACACAGAGCGGAGCAATTTTGTAGGAAGAGTAAAAAGCCAGAAAAGCTCAAAGTGCCATCTGAGGAGGCAGGCCCAGCAGGGATCCCTGACTGCAGAGAGCAAGGTGAAGGGCCTGGAGGGTGTGACCAAGGAGAGGTGGTGGTGAAGAAGTGGGGGTGCGGCTGGGGGATCAGGGAGTAGCATCATAAGAGGAGGAGTCGGATGCTGTGTGAAGACGAATGAGGGCTGAGATATGCGGATTTTTAGGTTCAGTGAAAGCGCTCTTAATAGGTCTGTCCTTCATCCAGGAGTCAGATAAACCTCCTCTCTCCATTCCCTCTGTAAAACCCACATGCCTGGGCTCACTACATCCCCAAGACCTAGGGGGAGGGATGGATGGGCAGCGAGTGCTGGAGTCAATGCTCACTCCCTCAGGATGGCCAGCTGTCACTTGTTCTGGATGGGTTTGAGCCAGTTGGTGTTTGACCACTGGTAACTTGAAACCTGCACAGTGCGAGTGTTTATACCATGGAAATCGACAAACGTAACAAATCAACACACTCCCCCATCCTAAACGCCTCCCAGCACTTTCGCAACAGGTGTAACTACACTCCAGGACCCCCGCGTATCTTGGTCCAACAGTTATGTTTGCATGTATATCAAATGTCAGTGGTGGGCCCTGGGAAGGTTGCTCATGTGGTTAAATCATCATCCCAATACACCAGGGTTGTGGGTTTGATCCTCGGTTAGGGCACATACAAGAATCAACCAATGAATGTATAAATAAGCGGAACAACAAATCGAACTTTCTCTCTCTCTCTCCCTTTCTCTCTCTCACTAACCCCCCTTCCTCTCTCTCTAAAACCAATTTTTTTTAAAGGTTGTGTATATTTCCAAAATTATTTGTTGGTTGTACTTTTTATTGAAATTATATAACTAAATAATATATAGAATAGTTATCTATGACAATAGCAAGAAAGATGGTTGTTTCTGTGAAGGTGCGTAAAAAAGGCTTCCAAGTTAGAGAGGATTGATACAATCATAACATATTGATGGGGGGAGCATAAAAGGCTAGACAGATTCTGTACCCAGACTGCTTCACAACCGTCCTAGTTTCCCGTCCACTTGGAAGAAATCATATACACGACACTCCGAGGTCGCCTATGAAAACCACGGCCCTCCCCAACAAACAGCAGGCCTGCACAGGGAAAACCAGAGCATACCTGGCCCCAGGTCAAAAGACGGGTAAGCCAATACCTACCTGTAATGATTTTTTTTAAATTAACTAACGCTTCGACGGATTTGGGTCAGTGGTCGAGCATGAAGGTATCTGCCTAAAGACGGTGGTGAAGGCATGGGAGTAGAGGGCAAGGAACAAAAGACAAAGGGAAATGGAACTCTGAAGGTAGGATGCAGTGAGGACTCATTTTATGTGTCAACTTGACTGCACCATGGTGTACCCAGGTAGTTGACCAAACATTACTTTGACTGTGTCTATGAGAATGTTGCTGGATGAGATTAACATATGAAACAGTGGGCAGAGTAAAGCAGATTGTCCTCCGCAATGTGGTGGGCCTCATCCAATCAGTTGAAGGCCTGAACAGATAAAGGCTGACTTGGGACATGGGTCTTTTTCTTGTCTTCAGTCTATATGTGAAACATTTGCTCTTCGTGAGCCCCAAGCCTGCCAGCATCCAGCGTAGACCTGCGCGCCAGCTCTCCTGGGCCTCCAGCCCGCCAGCGGCAGGTCTTAGGACTCATCAGTCTCCACAGTCAGGAAAGCCAGTTCCTTATAACAAACACGCACACACGCACACGCATACTGGCTCGGTGTCTGTGGAGAGCCCCGACTAGTACAGAGGGCACCTGGGACTCAGCAGGGCAGCCTCCCCTGGCTGCTCACTGCAGATGACCACTTCCTCTGCTGTGTTTCCCTCCTACCTCCCACCCACCTTTGTTATGGCCCCTTCCTGCCCCCTCTGTCACTGTGGTCTGGGTACATTCAGCCCCCAACAGACCAGAGCTCTGAAGGTGGGCAAAAGCATTATCCACAGCACTTAGCATGTGTTAGGTGCGCCACAGATCAATTAGAAAGAATTCTGGCAAAGAGTCAATCTAGTCTGAGGAGTCAAAAACTGCAAAGGGTCAAGGGGAGCGAGGACGGAGGAAAGGTCCCTTCACTGGCAAGTCAGCTGGTTACCGTCAAGGTGGGAGGGGCTCTAAGGATCAAGGATAAGTGATGAACAATCAGAAACAGTGGCTCATGGACTGATCAGAAAAAGGTCCTCCCAGCCACAAGACCAGGGGTTCCTATGGTTAATTTCCTAATTTACCCCCTGCCCCAGATAGTCAGACCAAAAGTGCTGAGGGGTGGAAACTCCTACGTCAGTGTGACTTCACTTTTGCCAGACATTTGGAGGCAAGAAGCACTCACTTCTGTCTGTCTGTTACATTTTTGAAGCATGAAGTATATTGCTAAAGCCAGAGAATATCATTAAAGGTTAATTATGAGAAACTTAAAGGTTATTTTTGCATATCTCACCTCTTGGACAAAAGCCACTTCCTCATTATCACGTTGGAATATAAATTAATCTGAAAATCATTTAAAATGCCACAAACTCTTTAACTTTATTATGATGTTAAATACCATGAATAAGTCTGCACCACCTGGTCTGCCTGTGGTAAGACATCTTGCCTGGGACCCTCCTTCCCCTCTCCGCACTCCTGGGTGCTCTGACCTGAAGACACTCCAGCCCCCAATCCAGCCCTGAATAAGGGAGTGGGGTCAGGACCCTCCTCCCCAAGGGAGTGGCGCCTCACGCGTCTCTCTCGTTGCAGCCCAGTCTGGCTGAAGGGGCCACAGAGGCTCACTTGAGCACAGGTCGAGGGCACCAATGGGATGCCAGCGCGAGCCCACGCACCGGGGCTCAGCCATGGCCGGCCACAGGCCTCCGGCCCCAGGAGCCGTCGGGTATCAGGGCCTCCTGCTAAACCTGCCCTGTCTGTGGATTCTGACAGAAAGGGATGATTCTGGCCTTAATAAAGTTAGACTGAGTGTCACTGAATAATTTATCTGCACACATTGCATTTCAGAAAGTTGCTGTTTCTCTTGCTGATGCTACACTTTCCTGGATGAACCAGGAGCCCAGTGGAAGAACCAGAAGAAAGAGGGCCAGGGCATCCAAAAAGGGGACATGAGGCTACCTAGGAAAACTTCCACTAATGGCACAAAGGGAGAAAGACAAGTACCATGAACCGACACATTCCACAGCGCGGCCACAGAAAGCTGAGAGTCCCAAACCCGGAGCACCGCCCCCGCCACCCCACCCCGCAAAGAAGCGAGTCCTGGAAAGCGGAAGGAAGACAAACAGCCCCTTTGCGTTAGCAGCGCATCATGCTCTTTCCATGTGCAGCCACATGAGGACCTGGGGAAGTGGTGTGCCCAGAAGCACCGGAGCCAGAGGGAGCACTTCCGCTCCATGGACTGCCGCCCTGCCCTTCGAGTGTCAGGGACCGGAGCAAACAGGAGGCCGGTGGCCCCAGAATGTGGAGCTACGCAGGGAGACAAAAATAAGAGGGGGTGGGGAGGGCCTCAAGAGCAGCCACTGTCTGCTGGGTATCTGAGGGGAGGAGAGCCCAAAGGAAAGGGCTCTCGATCTGGATCAGAAGGTCAGGGTTAGTGCTCAGTTCCACCACTTAAAAAACCACGTAGCCCGGGACAATCATCATGTCTCCATCTTCGGTCTGTAAATGGGGACAACAGTCTCTACCTCCATCGTTACGGTGAGAAAAACATGAGCTGGCACAGCCAAACGCTTGGAGCATGTGAGAGAATGCAAAGATGGAGATTATCAAGATCCACAGGGATCTTGAGAGAGACAAAGAAGAAGATCCATCCGTGCCTGTAATGGACATATGGTCCCATGTCATAAAGTAAGAGAATGAGTTTGAATGAAGCCAGACTCAAGAGACGAACAAAGGGAACCGTCAGCCAGAACCCTGTGCCACAGTCCCGCAACCTGTGCACCGGCCCCTGCCTCTTTCAAACGCCCCCAAGCAGCCCCGCACATCCTCCCCTACGTAAGGGTCAGGTAAGACATTAATAAAACATAACCCCCACCTCCCAACAGAGTGATGCCCACACACTCCAGCTAGAAACACAGACAAGTGACAAGCACAGCGTCTGTTACCGTGGACTGCTTCTCTGCCTATTATCTCACTTAATCTTCGCCAAGGCCTGGAAGATGGGCATTCACATGCCCGTTGTACAGGAAAGAAACTGGGGCTCAGAGCAGTGAAGCAGCGTGCCCGCTGGTCATCTGCTGTCATGCGTCCAGCACCACTCTTAGGTCACGGAGGGCAGAACTGAGATGGACCCAGGTCTGTCTGTCTCCAAAGACAACACTTAAAATTACACCAGACTACCTGTTCAGAGAAGCCCTCAGAGGCTTTCTTCTCAACGGAGATTTCCGTAAAACCAGGAACAATGGAGCCAAAGCAATGAGAATAATGCTCCCCAAAGATGTCCATGTCCTAATGTTTGGAAGCTGTAAATGTGTTAGGTCACATGGCAAGGGGGAACCAAGGCTGCTCATGAGCTAACCTTGACACAGGCCAGTTGTCCTGGTTTCTCCAGCTAGACCCAATGCAAGCATGAGGGTCTCTGAAAGAGGAGCCAAGCAGGAGGGAAGACCAGAGACAGGCCACACTACTGGCTCTTACGATGGAGGAGGAGGCCATGAGCCAAGGAGCACAGGTACCTCTGGCAGCTGGAGGAGGCAAAACAGCGGATTCTGCTCTGGAGCCTCCCAAAGGGACCGACCCTGCCGACGCCTTGGTCATAGCCCAGTGAGACCTGTGTTGCGTGTCTCGTAGACAGAACTGTAAGATGAGAAATGTGTGCTGTTGTACACCACTGCACCTGTGGTGTTTGGTTACAGAGGTCACAGGAAAGGGGTGTGTGTGGGCAAAACAGTCACAGCAAGGTCTATAAGCTGGAGGGACCTGGGGTTGCTATCTGCTGCCATAGGAAGAGGACCAACCAAGGGGGTCTGGATGAGCCTGAGGGTCAGCGCTGTCCCTCCGGGATCAGAGGACAGACGAGCCTCCTTGAAAAGGCAGAATCCGACCCTTCTTCGAAGAACACCGTTACCTGCCCTAGGTCAGTAGCAGCTGTCTCTGTAAAAGTGACGTGCGCCTCCCAGGTTGCCGATTAGATATTACAACGCGGAGACCCACCCGCCCCAGCAGAGGGCCTGAATAATTCATAGCAGACTTATTTGAATGAAGCAGCAGAAGGCAAGGAGCTGAACTGGGTCTGGCCGGCTGGGCCTGCTTGAGCGATTCAGCTACCAGGTCATTTTCAAACAAAAGGGATGAGCTGTTGAAAGGATTAATTACTGGCTTCTCAACTCTCCTGAAGCACAGTGGCTAAAAATCATTGTAAATCGATGTCTATTAAACTGCCTCTGAACATTCCAGCCCTTTAGGAAAGGAAACTTTAAAGGGTTGGGGTGGGGGGGTGCTACTGAAAATTCTAATGGGTTGGATGAAGGGCTGCATAGCCCAGAAAAGGTGCTCTCCTCCTGCTGACAGAACACCCCAGCAGCTACTGGAAGCAATGAACCGGTGCTATCAAGATCTCAGAAGCAAATTAAGCCAACACCTGGAGCCCAGGAGCACATTCCAGAAAGGAAGAGAATGAATCATTTGAAAAGTCAGACACATTGAATGCAGAAACACCTCAGGCCTCCTGGAGCTCATTCCCAGAGTGACCTCCGCTCCCTTTTCAGGTTGCCATAGGCAGGTGAGTCACTGGAGTCAAATCCGCCACCAGGAGGAACCAGACAGAAGCCCAATGAACAGCCAGGCCAAGCCAATCCCACTCTGAGCTTCGGGCCCCACACGCTCCTGACCAACGGGAGGACAGTCCGTTTTCCTTTTACTTTAACATCTTGATAGGTTGTCTGAGGTGCCATAACCACAGACTGTCCCTTTACAGATGGCTCAGGGGTGGCAAGTGGATGTCAACAGTAGTGGTGGCCGTCAGAAACTGGCACCATGTTAGCTAGGTTTCTAGGCTGCATCCAGCCCGCAGGAAGACGACGTCAAGGTTAGTGACAACTGTCCTGGGCTGCAGGTATTTGCCCTCCCTGAATCCAGTTTAGCCACTTTAAGGAGAAGAAAGCTGAGTCTCAGAGAGGCAAAGGCACTCTGCCCACAGTCACAGAGAAGGCAAGTGTTAATGCCACGGTCAGTCACGCCTGGCCTTTGTTCCGGCCTTCGTGTAATGCATGGAGGCGGCAGGCAGTGTCTAAGTGAGCCCCCGGCGATCCCTGCTCCGGGGTTTGTGCCCCTGTGAGGTCGCCTCACCTCCGTGTGAGCTGGACCATGTGGCTCACTTCTAAGAAAGAGATTATAGCAAAGTGACAGGACATCACTTGGAGCTCAGATTCCAAAGGGACTCTGAGCTTGGTTTTGCTCAGCCTCCCATCCTCCCTTGCTCACCTGCTCTGATGAAGAAAGCTGCCGTGGGGGCCTCTGGCTGACAGGGAGGGAGGGGCTGACCCCTGCTACAGCACCACGAGGAAGCCTGGGGACGGGCCCCGTCTCACTCGTCTTCAGAGGAGGCTGCAGCCCATGAGACCTTGGGACGGAGGCATCCAGTTAAGCTGACCCACCTGGATCCTGACCCGAAGAACTGGTGCTCTAACAAATATTTGTTACTTTCTGCCACTGAGTTTTGAGGTAATTTGTTACACAGCAATAGATAACTAGCATAGTGATCGATACAAATTTTTTGCATGGGTAAATGAATGAGTTCATTTATTTACAGGGGCTCTGAGCTTGGCCTCCCCCATGACTTTTGACTCTCTTGACAACCATCTTCCAATTAAAATGCTCTTCTCTGCTGGATGTTCTGACATGTCCTCCCTTCACTCTCTCTGCTCTCTCCTCTGTGAAACTTGCTTATCCCAAGGATTGCTGAATCGTTTCTGGCAGTTGAGAATGACATGAGACCACCACTCTGCACAACCACAAAAACAGAAGAACACAGCTGGACTGTGTGTTCAGGGCCCAGTCCACTTGGGGTTGCTGCTCTGAAGTGATTCCTGATGAGACAATGCAGGGAAACTCACCAATAACACTGTGTCCTAAGTGTTCAGCGTGAGTCACTCATGTGCTCCTCCCAACAGTGGGTGCCGTTATAAAATTCCCATTACAGAGATGAGGGCACTGAGGCCCAGAGGGTAGGTGACTTGCTGCTAATGAGCGGTAGGACTGTGAATGAAGTGTCCAGTCTGCCTGATGACCACCCTGCTCTTCAGCATGAATTCTCCTCCTTGACAGCAGGGTTTCTCAGCCCCAGCACTCTGCCATTAGGGACTGGGGGACTCTGATGCGAGGGGCTGTCCTGTGCACTGCAGGATGTTCGCCAGCATCAATGGTCCCTACCCACTAGAGGGCAGAAGCATGGGACCACCAAAAATGTCTCCAGACATTGTCAAATGTCCTGGAGGAGTTGGGGGATGTGTGCAGAACGAACTCAGGACAATCCCAGTGGCCCATCAGGATGACCTTACAAATGGCTCCTCCCATGGCCCTCTGTGCTGTGTGAGTGCAGAGGGACTGGCAGAGGCTTTCCAACCAGAGCCCAGTGCGGGAAGGCCTCGGACCCCCTGCACCTGGCTAGCCATGCAGGCTGGTCCCACCCCGAGGGCAGCTTTCCAGCAACATGATCAGCTCTGCCTCCATGTTCAGCCTTGGCCAGGCTCCGAAGGCTGAGTACACATGAAGACCTCCAGCCCATCCCTCCTCCTGACATGGCTTTTGTGCCATCATCGTGCAGTCTGTGGCCTCTGGTGCCCCTGGATCATCTATGCCAAAACCACCAATTAATCTGCTCTCCCTGTGGTTTCAGGATGAGGAAAGTGCAAGTGTCGTCCCTCCTGTCCCTTATCAGGGAACACCATCCCCCCAACCGAAGGTCATGGTTTTCTGATTGAAATGCACCCTTACCGATGCTGCTGTGCTGTTTCTCCCAATGAAATCAATTGAATCCCATTGATCCTGGCCCTCTTTTGCATTCCTCCTACATCCTCTGTGTGTGAGGACGCATGTGTGTGCACACACACACAAACCCCCCAGGCTCTCCTGTGTGTGCTGTCTGGGAATTACTCCTAGGTTATCTCAGATATGCGTGACTTGTCTCTCCAATTGGATTAGGGGCCACGTTTTCTACTGCCTTTGTCACCGCACAGTGCCTGGTGCAAACCCACGCATGCAGCGGGCACTCAATAAAAGCTTGTTGACAATGACTAGACATTATGGAATTGCATTTTGACGCCACCTCTCCTTGCCCTGCCTGCCATCCAGCATCCCTGATGAGACAGGCTGTCCCTGGTAGTTTCCACCCCACCTCCCCTGAGGCAACACTTCAGTCTTCACATCCACGACAGGACCTTACTCTCCAAGTTAACAAGATCACGATCCCACACCAGAGAGAACCCTGGTGCCTCCCTCCCTTAGTCACAACCAGAAAGTCAAGGTATTAAGCCATCTGCCCACTGGAAGCTGCTTCCCATGCCAATTAGGGATAATTTCAGGAGGGCCAGTTGATGAGACGCAGCATCAGATGCTCCCCTCTGAGATGAAGGCTCACCATAGGATCAACTTCTTCAGTGCAAAAACATCGCCAGAAAATTATAATGAAGACTTGGTGATGCAGAGAAAACTGTTCCACTGGGTTATAAATACTCCCAAGGGCCCCACTACTCGAGCTGGTTAAAAAATTATTTTAAAGCACTAAGATACTGAAGTTGAAAACAGCATTCAAATGGAGTCAGAAAGATCTGGGCTCTAGTCCCAACTTCTGAGGCTAATTAGCTGAGAACTTAGGGCAGGTAACATAATCTCTAAGACTCAGTTTCCTCAGCCAAGAGCTGAGGGAAGTGGATGGACAGGAGAAAAGGGGGCTGTTCGATGTGTGGCTCCTTCTCTCTCGCTCCTCCCCATCCTCCTCCTCCTCCTCCCTCTCCTCCTCCTGCTCCTCCCCCTCCTCCTGCTGCTCCTGCTCCTCCTCCTGCTGCCCCTCCTCCTCTCTCTCTCTCTTTATGCCTCAGTATCTAACAGGCCTTGCCTCCTGTGCAGGGCTCTTGCGAGGACGGAGGCTGCAGACTTAAAGGAGCTTTGCAAGTCATCAACAGCCTATGAGGTACTAGGAAGCCTCAGTACTAGTCTGGATCGCTGCTCTAAGCAGTTTTACAAATTAATATAAACCAGATCTAAAAGAAATCAGAGAGCTAGGAAAAAAAACAAATAAAAATTGATTCTGTCATTAACCCTTGGCTGGCAACATTAATAGATAGGAAAACACAGCACACGTCCTCTAAAACTCCATGGGAAAACCCAAAGTTATTTTAAAGCTGACTTTGAGGCACACGTATTCATCATTCTTTTACCAGGACATACATCTCCATCACATTTGGTTTGGGCTAACGTTAAATTCTGCTGTAGTTCCTGAATAAAAACACAGAGCTCAAAGCCATGGCCAGAAGCTTGCTGGAAAGGGTCCTGATTTGCCCTCCAACAGGCCAGCCTCTCCGTGCCCTCCTCAGTGCCCATCGGGAGCTGGGGGTGTCATGGGGGAAGTTCCCAGCAGACTCATGGAATTTTCCTAAACTAATGGTCACATTACTTCTGTGAATTCAGACACTTAGCCAGATGATGATGCCCTAACTTTCTGGCAGGGGGGTAAACTCACAAAGCAATGACCTTAACTTAGTAAATTAATTCCAAAGCACAATTGTTTTCAATCTTCATTTAAAATCAGCCTTCGTTAATCTAGATTTAATGACATAGCAAATGGAAATTCCCTTAATAAAATAAGTTATGAATATTTATCATCCCATTTTACCTGAAAATTGAATAATTCATCAATTAACTTTACTATTAATTACTTAATGCAAAATTAATAAACTGCACAACTCTTATGTATCCTTGCAGACCCGCCGGCACTGGGCAAGGAAATTAAGCGCCAGAGAAATGGCATAGCTATGGGTGATCCCAGACACGTGCTGATGGGAAGTAGGGGGTTAAGGGTAGAATTTCTCTACTAGAAGAACAAACCACTTTCTCAGAAAGTGAAGGGAGAGGTTTTTTTCTCACCTTCTGTACCACAGCCAAAAAACGACTCAAAGTTTGGCAATTACTTCAAGAGGAAATTTCTCCCATCACTCCCTCGGTCATCCATCACCATCCAAATCGCCATCAGTGTTTTTCGCACACAGAGAAGGGCCCATGATGTGAAGGTCTCCCACAGCCAGCACAGTCCCTCGCCTCTGGAGACCGTGTCCTCCCGCAGGGCCTCAGGGCCCCATCGGAAGAGGAGGGACTGAGCGGCAGAGGCGAGAGAGTAGGATGAGCAGGGGACAGAGGGATGGGTGGGGGTGTGACACCCGCCAAAGGCTAAGCAACTGACATTCTAGCGGGACCAGAGCTTTGAGCTGCTGAACACCCAATTCACCCAGGGCTGCCTGGCTCACCGAGTGTCCTCCGACTCTCCAAACTGGGTAGGTCAGTTCCTCCTGTGTCTTCTGATGGATAGCAGCTAACAGGACATGGGTACCTTCAGGCAGACAGTGCCTTGGTCTTCCCATCACTGAAATGGGTATCTACAGCAGCAAGTTGGTGCACCCTCCTGGTTTCTCTGGACTTCCATTCTTTTCCATCCAGTCCACAGCAACCGGGACCAGGCTGTTCATGCTATCTGCTCGCTTAACTGCCCTGCTCAAAACCCTCCACTGGGAGTCCCCATTGCATCCAGGATTATCCGTGAATCCTTAGCCTAGTCCACCCAGCCCTTCCCTCCTTAGCCCTGCCTGCTTCTCCAGCTCCCCTGTTCAGGCTCTCCCCAGCCTCGCTGCCTCCAGCGGCAGGACTTTCTGTCTAGTCTCACACTCCCCTAATGCCTTCTTGCCTCGGACCTGCAGGTTACCACAGCACAGCCAGGCATAAGGTGCTTCCCTTCAGAACATACCCGTTCATCCCACCCCCAAGTCACACTCACGCTCACATGCTCACATGCTCACATGCTCATGCTCATATGGTCTCACACTCATACATATACTCTCACACATATGTACATGTATGTATACTCACATGCATGCACACACCAACACATTCATGTACTCGTGCACACATATGTGCACGCTCATGTGCACACACTCATGTATACATATGCACACATTTGTGCACTCGTGCACAGGCACACTAACATGCACATCCATGTACTCACCTATGCTCACACATTCATATACTCACGCATGCACACTCACACACATATATGCGCACACTCAACCTTCAGGTCTCTGCCCAAAGCTCAGGCCCTCGGAAAGGCAGCCTGACCATCGAGGTCCCCTCCTGACCACTCCTACCTGAGGGGCAGCCTCTCACAGCACTGTGGCACTCCTCAAAACAGCCATTACTGTAAAGCATCTGTCATGTTCTCCACCACATCCCCAGAGCCTAGCACAATGCCTGGCACACCCTGAGCAATTAAAAAGTATTCGCTCAATAAACAGATGATTGGCAGCAGACCCACAACGACTTGAGGCAACCATCTGGTGTCATCTGCCCAAGAGTAAAGGGCTCACAGGTAACCCCTGAAGAAGACCATGCCCCTTCCCCAAATAGAGCACCGCCCACCCAGTCAGATGGGCAGCATGTCCCAGAGTTGCTGAGCCGAGCTGATTCTCAGGAACCCAGGACCCTGGAGACCGCTGGCCTGTGTCTGTGGAAATACATGGAAGAGGCACATTTCACAGTGCAGGCTGTGCTCCTGGGGACACAGCTGGCCTGATTTTGCTCCTCCATCACTGCCCATAAGATTTGTCCTTTTCCACATTTCATTACTTTCCCCGAAAACCTGCCAGTGGTGTGATCTCCCAACACCTCAGCGCAGGCACCAGTTGCCCTTGTACATACAAACCCATTTCTGCAGCAGTCAAAAGGTCCTGGGCCTCAAGAGTTGCCACAAAACACACACACACACACACACACACACACACCCCGCAAACAAACCAACCTGATCCTGAATTCCTGCTGACTTCATTAGGGCGGCAATGGGAATCGCACAGTGGCTACCCTGGGGGGAGGTGGGCGGGGGGGGAGGGGGGCTCGGCAAATCCCCCTACCCTCGGCACAGCCAAGACCCGCCCCCTGCCCGGGGCTCCCCAGCCTGGACCTGGGCTCCCTCTGCCCCCCAGAGTCACCTCTAACTAAAGAGCTCAATCAACAGTCAGTTCCCTGCCAGGTGAGGGTCAGGGCAGCCAGTGCAGAAGAACTGATTTTCTCTTTCAGGTGAAATTTTCCTCCACCCAAAATGTTTCAGTGTTCCGCCTTATGAAGTCATTGAACAAAAAGAAGGAAATTTTTCGCAGAAATGTTTTTCTTACAAAAGAAAACCACAACTGAAGGCAATGTGTCATGTGTGCATATATGTGTTTGCATACGTTGTCTGCACACATATAAGTGTATAGTGTGTTCTGTATGTATATGTATGGTATGTGCACATATGTATACATGTGTGCCATGCACCTGCACGTGTTTCTGTACGTGTATGTGTGTGTCTGAATCTATGTGGGTGGGTGTGTTGTGAGTATGCATGTGCACTTGTGTCTGCACGTGCCTGTGTGTACGTGTGTGTGTGCATGTGTTACGTGTATGTGTGCTGCGTACTTGTATATCTGTTTTGGATTTTTTTTTAACCCCTTAATAAAGGACTGTGGAGAACCTAAGAACAGCCCAGACAGTCATACCTCCTGGCCTGACTGAGAGCAGCCCAGAATACCCAGTGGACTTGGCAATGACTCACTGCACAGAAAATTATGAATTGTACATAGGGTCTGCCTCGAGAACACGGCTCCCCACCTTCAGTGCTGCTGGGCGCTCGGGCAGCTGCCTTCCCCTGTAGCCAGTAACAATTAATTAAATCAGCATTGATTCAGAGGAAATACCACAGATGCCGGTCCAGCCCATTACAAAATAACAGTCCTAATTTTCCAAATCCAGGATAGGGGAGTGAGGATGCCACGAATAAACTCACAGGCAACAGAAACGAAACGAGACCACAGTGTGTGGATGCTGACAGCAGACTGTGTGTGAGCGCGGTGCCAGCAAGCCACTTCATTCTCAGTGATGGTCACCCCTGCCAGGCTGTGCTTAGAGATGCCCACAGACGCCACTGCAGGTGAGCAGTCTCTAATCAGGGTGCCCCAGCACCCCGCCTTGCATGGCAGGTGCCCTGACCAGAAGCACCCTGCCACATGGGACTTTTGCACCATCCAGTGGAAACACCTTCATACCACTGACATAAAGAGTGTGGAGGTGCCACTGTCAGATGGCATGCATGGTACACTGGATGGCCCTGGCAGCCCCCAGGACCCGGAAACTCTGCCTAGGGGGAGGCCACGCCACTGTGCCGACAGCGCAAGAGGCTCTGAAGCAAAGGCAGCACACTGAAGCAGGTGGGGAAGCAGATGCGTGGGGTGCGGCGTCAGCTGGGCTGCAGGCCCCCGGGGCTGTACCCTCGCAAGAGGGGAGTGTGCTCGTCTCAGCAGCAGGGCTTCCTGGGCCCAGAGCAGCAGTGCACTTAGAAACCTCAAAACTGCATCATGAGGCATTTCTTCCAAAAAAAGAGGAAGAGAGAGAAAAAAAGCAAGCGAGTGAAACAGAAGCCAGACTGAGAGTGAGCACGAGAATGGAGAGAGGATGAGAGTACAAGAGCCAGTGTAGAAGCAGGGCCAGGCAACGGAAGGACTGAGCAGCGCACCTCTGGTCCAGTAACAGGAAAGGGATGAAAATAAGCCTGACCTCACAGGGACAGAGCAAAAGGGAACAGAGATGAGCATGGGTCAAAAGTGTCGACACATCCTAGAGAGATGGGGAGCGGATGCGGCCAAGTGGAAGAAGCTCAAACCCATGTGCCCAGAGGGGGCATCAGGATCAAGCCAATTCGCCTGCAGAACCCCAGAAAGACTCGGGTGCCAGGCAGAGGTGAGGGATGGAATGGGAGGCAGGAAGGGGCTGCAGACCTGTGTGGGGAACATCAGGCCCTCGCTGCCCTATATAGACCCAAGCAGCCAGACCACCACCTGGCCTCTATCCCCACTGTTTATCCTCTGGTGAGAGCCTAAAAGACTCCGGACCTGCAGACCGCAGAGGAGAAGCAAGAAACACCTGTGCAAACCAGGAGAGCAAAGTAATTCCTGGGGAAATTCCAAGCCTCTCCCCTGCCTGGTTCCCTGGCCCCAGCAGCTGAGCCAGCCCAAGCCACCAGGCGGCACAGTGACGGATCCCTCTCCGGAGAACCCGAGTGGCATCCCAGATGTCAGCATCCACAGATGCCAAATGCCAGAATCTCCCAACATTGGCTGGCTACCCCATTAACAAGCCCTTCCATCGTAAGGAAAACAAAGCAGAGGACAGAGCAGAAGGACTACATCATCACTGAGCATATGAGGAAGTCATGTGAAAGCATCTAAAATGGACA
This sequence comes from Mormoops blainvillei, assembly GCA_004026545.1. Classification (NCBI taxonomy): domain Eukaryota; kingdom Metazoa; phylum Chordata; class Mammalia; order Chiroptera; family Mormoopidae; genus Mormoops; species Mormoops blainvillei. The sequence continues at coordinate 166,746 of PVJD01002791.1, forward strand.
AATCAAGGAATAGCAGGATAAACATATTGAGAAACCTGGAGGTTAATATCAGAACTAAAAGAACTGAAAGTAGTCACTCCAGGGGAACAGGACTGAGCCGTAGGGCAGAGAACTGCTGTTTTTTCTTAAGAGCCTTTAGGACCATTTGACTTATTAAACTATGTGTATGGCTGTCTTAAATATAAATTAAGGTAATAAAAGAAAGTAGAGGCAAGAGCTGGCAGCTGGCAGCTGTGGAGCCCAGGGAGATATAAGACACAAACACCCCTCCCCCTGCCCACCATCAGCTTCCTCCTACAAGGACGCCCAGGACGCGATGAAGGCTGGTTCAGCTGGCGGTGCCATTTCAATCAGCGGCTGAGTACAGCTGAGGACACGTGAACCCATGTGTGTGTGACAAAGTCCCCTGCCCACCCAGGTAGCGGTTGCACTGCCCTTGCCCCCCCGCCCCCCCACCCACCCCCCCGTGAGCAGTGAGGACTTGGGGATTTGGCCTCTGACAGCTCCGGCTGCTCTGCCTCCTCTGCAGTCTGCGATTCGGGATAATGACCTAGAATCTGGGACAGACCCACTTCTGCAAGGAGGCTAGGGATTCCCCACCACCGCTGAGACACCAGACGCTATCAGGATCCAGGTCACAGCTAATTCCCGCCTCGTCTGGAAACCACAGGACCCCTGAGGCACAAGCCTTGGGGTGGGGAGGGTCCTGGGCAGGCTGGGACTCCTCCTGAGTCCTGAGTCAGCAGACCCACCCGTGAACTCCCCTCACACTACATTGGCTCTTTGGTTAATGATGATAGTTGGGACTTCGTCAAGGATTTGCTCAATACATTAGGCAAATGCTGAAGTGGATGTAACATGACACATCGTTATGTTAATTTGAGAGCAGTTCCCCAATTCAGCATAATGCAAAGGTCACCACATTGAAATGATTGCTGACCTAGTTTATTTTTCCTTTCGCAGTTCCGAAGAACAGAGTCCCTGAAATGATCTAGGTAAAAGGCTGCCCTTCCAAACTCTGTCCCTCAATAACACCCTACTCGCCCCCCTCCACACACACACTGGACCAATTCCCAAACCCCAGCTCTGCCCAACAGGGCACAGAAAGACCTACAGAAGCCATTCTGGGGATCTTTTTTCTAAGTGTTGTAAAATACATACAACATAAAATTCTCCATTTCAACCATTTTTATGTATTTGGTCCAGTGGCACTAGATGCACTCACATTGCAGCACAGCCATCCCCACCACCATCCTCAGGCCCGCTCGTCTTCCCAAACTGGAACTCTGTGCCCGTTAAACACTCCCTCCCATGTCCCCCTTCCCCAGCCCCTGGCACTCTGCATTCTGCTTTGTCTCCATGAATCAACGTCGCCCAGCCCCTCACATCTGTGCCACCAGACAGTCCTGTCCTCTCACTACTGGCTTGCACCATGTCCTCAGAGTCCCTCCATGCTGTTGCACGTGTCAGAATCGCATTGCTTTTTGGTTCAGGAAACTTTTTAATCATCCAATTGGGATCCCCCCAAGACTTTTGCAATTCTATTCTGGTCCCTCAAGCAGCCTCCCTGGGAATAGGGGCTTCCTTAGAAAACTCCTGTAACTGTCCCAAGGAGCATGTGCCCCAGAGGTAGCCAACACGCGTCACTGACAGAGGGGCTAGCCAGAACGACACCCGTGCACAGGAGCCAGCCCAGAGCCTGATCAGGTTGGCTCCTGGGTGAGCCCCCTGTCCACACACGGGCACCACTGCCCGGTCCCCTCTGCTGGTCTGTGCTGGTCCCACCTGCCGCTTGGACAGGGGTCTGCACAGTGCCCCGCGCTCCCATCAAAGCCCCTGTCCCTCTGTGCACAGCCATTCAGAGATAAAAGAGACAGCAGGACACAAGGGCAGGGGAGCTTGCCACCTCGCTGGGAAGGCGAGACTTACACACCAGCACAGCTACACTGTCAAATGACAGATGACAAAGTAAATGTGGAGGACTGCCTATGAGCGGGCAAGTTTCTGAAGGGCACCCGGGAAGAAGGGGACCTGAGGGATTGGCAAACTGGGATGGATGAGGGCATTCGAGGGGAGGTGAATGGCCAAGTAAAGGCAAAAGCAGGGGTCACAGAGCAGGTGTTTGGAGGGCAGCAAGCAGCCCATTTGCTGGAGCAGGCACTTTGAGGGGAGTCACAAAAAAGCATTGAGAAAGGTAGGCCCAGGAAGAATAATGACCTTGGCTTCAGCCCCAGAGTGTGGGCTCGATCTCACAGGACGTCTGTGAAGTTTGCAAGTGGAACAACAAGGGGGTGAGGGCATCCATCCAGGAGAGAGCAGCACAGTGGGGAGCTGCTCTGACAATCGGCCTGATAGGAGGGGTAAGAGCCAGGCCTGGGGGACACAGGGGCAAGGATGTGAATTCATCTGGACACCGGCAGAACCGGTGACTAATTCCATTCAGGAGACAAAAGAGAGGCCAGGAAGGAGTGCACGGTGTGAGCCTGGGAGCCTTTAAAATGAGGTGGCCCTTCTGAGAACCAAGGAAGCCAGCGGTGGCCTCCGGGTGGGAGGGAGGGCGCCCCTTACTTCCTTCTTAGGAAGAGGAAAGATGACACATTTGAGGTAATATGACAAGCAGGTGCTCAAGAGATGGACTCAGACTTAGGGAATGGTCCACAGAAAGTGGATCATCACACCCTGGCGTTCCTGGAGCCCTGCGAGGGGACTGCAGTAAGAACGAGCAGAGGAAATACTACGCAGCAGAAAGAAAGGAGGAGCTCCCACCCTTTACAACAGCATGGCTAGAACGAGAGAATGTTATGCTAAGTGAAATAAGCCAGGCAGTGAAAGACAAATACCATACGATCTCACCTATAAATGGAGCCTAATGAACAAAACAAACAAATGAGCAAAATAGAACCAGAGGCATGGAAACAAGGAACAGATTGACAGGGACCAGAGGGAAGGGGGCTGGGGGATAAGGGAGGAAAGGAAGGGGAAGAGCCTAGTTAAATAACAAGTATAAATGACCCATGGACATGGACAACAGGGCGGGGACTATGGGAATGGGGAGGGGGGAGGGGAGAACAACAGGAGAAAATGGGGACAACTGTAATAGAACAACAATGGAAGGATGGGAGGAAGGGAGGAAGGGAGGAAGGGAGGAAGGGAGGAAGGCAGGAAGGCAGGAAGGCAGGAAGGAAGGACGGGCAGAGGACCCAGGCCTTGGTGTCCACCATCCTGCCCACCCACCACAGTGGGGGAATAGGTCCAGAACGGAGGGAGGGACTCCCGAGAGTAGGGAGCAGGACGGGGCAGGGGTCTCTCAGCATCACCTGGGTCTTCTGGAAACTCTGGTCTTGCTTTTCTTCTCTTTCCTTCCAGGCCCTCCCTCTGCTTGACTGTTGTACTGCTTACTGACCAAGTGGCATTTAGTGTCATTATAGGAAAATTCTGTTACTAGACCTTTAGTGCTTCAATGGTAAGGTGCTATCTATATACATCTAATTAATTAATTAAGTAGTTACTAGCATTTTCCAGCCTCCTTCTACCCAGTTACACAGGATTCCTGGGAACGGAGTGCTTTCAGTTCCACCGTGCGCCTGCATATCCCCAGCTTCCAGGGAGGGTTGCTCATTTCCCAGGGGAGGGGAAATAAATCACTGAGGTTGCTAAACTTTGCAGCCCACCTGCGCGGCTCTGCTTGGCCCTGCTCTCCACTGTACAGAGGACAGTGCGTCTCTCCCATACTGCCTGCCACTTGGGGGCCACACCCAGTTTAGGACACAACACAGGAACACACCTGGCTGACACACCTGAGCCACTTTCAATGACAAAGGGAGGCTCTGCCTGGTGGTGCCTAGTCTCCCAGGGGTTCAGAAGTCATGGAGCTGGGAGGTGAAGAGGACCAGTGGGTCACCTCCGACCTCCACACCCACCACATACAGCAGAGATGTAGCATAAAAGCCACGACAATGTGGGCTTTATCCTGGCTTCATTCTCCAGTTCTGACATTTGCTCGGACAGGCCCTGTGCCTTCTCTGCTTCTCAGTGCCTGCCAGAGCTGCTGAAAGAATTTCAAAGCACCGCAGCCAGGGATGGACAAGCGGCGGTACATGTACCGAAGAGAATACTACTCAGTCGTAAACGAGGAAATCTTACCCTTTGTGACAGCGTGCATGGACCTGGACAGCGTTATGCTAAGTGAAATAAGCCAGTCAGAGAAAGACAAATACTATATGATTGCACTTATATGTGGAATTAATAAACAAAATAAACTAACAAACAAAATAGAAACAGACTCATAGATACAGAGAACAGACTGACAGCTGTCAAGGGGGAGGAGGTTGGGTGAAAAGGGTGAAGGGATTAAGCAAAAAAACAAAAAACAAAACTCACAGACACAAAAAACAGTTTGGTGGTTACCACAGGGAACCGGGGCAGTGGGGAAGGTAGAAGAGAGTAAAGGGGGAATAAATGGTGATGGAAGGAAGGAGACTTGACTTGGGGTGGTGAACACATAACGCAGTATACAGATGATGTATTATAGAATTCTGTATCTGAAATCTATGTAATTTTATTAACCAATGTCACCCCAACAAGTTCAATAATTTTTTTTTAATTTTCTCTTAGAATCTAATAATAAAAAATAGCCATTGAGCAGGGGAGAAAAAGCCACAGCGCCGGCCCACCGAGCGCTCCAGGGCACAGCGCTAGGTCCATCAGCTGGCTCTGCGGGGAGATGCTCAGGACAAATACAAAATCTAGCAAAGCAGGTCTGTTTCTTCCCAAGACCCACAGCCACACTTCCTGCCTCCCCTTCCCTCCCTTCACACATACAGGGTGTGGCAGTGCATGTCCTGAGTGCCCACCACGTGTCCAGGTCGGCGGGGGGCGGGCGCGGGGGACATGCCACCCACAAGCCAGACCAAAACTCCCTCTCCTCGCAGCACCTCTGCTCTGGGGAAGAGGAGGTCAGGTAATGAATAAACGAATTAAACAGATAAATAGGTGAAATGCATGGTGTCAGATGGTGATAAGCACTCTAGAGAAACACAAAACAAGAAAAGAGGAAATGGGGTCTGGCCAGGGGGAGGGGTATGATTTTACATTGTATGTTCAGGGAAGACCTCACAGAGAACATGACCCCCTGAATCAGGCCGGAAGGAGGAGCTGGAAGAACATTCTAGACATAGGGAGGAAGCTTTGGATTTCAAGACTGGAAATCCACCTTGCAGGGTGGGGAGCGTGGAGCTCCCCAGAGTCTCCAAATGGCATTATTATAGTGCTGAGCACACAGCAAGTGCCACATGAAGACATCCTGAAGGGTGATTTTTCAAACTGCCATTTCCAGAAGGTCCCACTTGCTGATGCTACAATATGGGCTGTTTGAACATTCAGCACTCGGCCCTGTCTCAGTGCCACAGCTGCCCCGCAGCCCCCAACCCTGGGAGCCGCCGCGTAGCACACTTCATTATTGAACAGGTGAGTGGGGCTCCCAGGGCCTTCTCTGTAATTAGGGCAGAATCGGAGCAAGGGCTATATTTAAAACCCCCAGCCGTCACCCGGCCACGGACACAAGGAGTGGGTTCCGGTGCAGCTCCTATACCAATATCTATAGTGGGCTGATTACAACAATTAATTTAATAGGGATTCCTCCACACAAACAATGTATCATTTTATTAGGAAACTCTATAAATGTCAGTGGTGCAATTCATTTTTATTAATTTTCTAAAATGAAATTAGCAGTGGCGGCAGCACACAGAAGTTGTATCGCCTTCTCATTCAGCAGAGTATCGGTGCCATTAATTCCTTAATACCAGGAGGCTGCTTTGTATGAACTCGGCAGTTAACTGCACCAATTAATTTCAGTCCTAGAGAGGGGCGGGGGGTCCAAGCGCGGCTCAACAACTAATTTAGGAAGGTCCTTGAACAACCGCAGCAACTTTTCTTCCTCCTGGGACAGGACGCTTTCAAGTGTAAACACGGAATGGATGTTGTGATACAAATAGGAAACGCTCCGTCTTCACGCCCTGTTTTAGGGAGGAAGCTGTCCTTCCCAAGCCCGCAGAGATTCTGGTCCACGTGTCCTGAGGCTGGCCCAGGGACTGCCCTTTGCTGACAGGAGGAACTGTGACGTCCAGTGCAGCAGCACAGACCCTCCCAGCATGCAAAGTAAGGTCACAAATATTGTCCCATTCGATCTTCCAATGAGGGAAGGGTCAGTATCAGCTCCATTCCACACATGACGGGGAAAAAGGTGGGGCTTTTAAAGGGGCTAAAGTGACTTCTCTACACCACGAAGCTGCTGAGTGACAGCCAGGGTTCAAACCCAGATGTCTCAACATCTGACATCCACATTCCTTCTCTTTGCCATGTGTGCCCCTCGTGGCTCAGGACGGGAAGTCTCTTGGCTCTAACTATACTCCAAAAAGTCAAGTGAGTCAGGCATGACCGTGAGTAGCATTCACTTCTCATTTGGAACCCAAATTCTGAAGGCTGAAACACAAAGTGGAACCCCCCCGTCCCGACACATTCGACTGTTCTGCCATCAGACGGTGGCCGCATCAGGGCTCCTGGTCCACACTTCTGAACTCAGCTGGCTGGCCCGTACTCGACCCACATACCTCCGCCTCTGGCTAAAGAGAAGCTCATCCCTTCCACTTAAGACTTAAGGGGCATTTCGCTGAGGAGTGAAGGGCACGCAGCGGGGCTGGAGGCTGCTCAAGAGGAGAGCTGCTGCCGGGAGTCAGGGAGCTGTGCAGAGACAGAAACCAGACAGGCCTCCTTCTCCCCCAAGAAGCTCAGGCAGCAATTCTCAAAGCACAGTCCCAGGCGGGCCACATCCACTCATCACCTGGGAACTCGTTAGAAACATCAGATGCTCGGGCCCCAACCAAACCTACTGAACAAAATGCCAGGGCCGGGCCCTGCATGCTGCCTGCTCGAATCTGGGAATAACCAGCCTGGAAGGAAATGCCCCCAGAAGAGAAGCGAGGTGAGTGGGCCAAGCTCTCCACGCTCTGGGGTACAGCTGGGTTCTCCAAACAGCATACTATGTAACCCTTCGCCATTCACCCGGCACCCACCCCACACTCTAAGGAGGCCTGTCCTTCCTGGCCCCATTCTTACTGGGCCTGGCCAGTGATTTGTGAGCAGGTGTGACACAGATGCCATTCACAGCAGGGTTTTCCACTGTGCCTTCATGGTTTGCCCGGGGCTTAACCACTGCCATTCACCAGGAGGACCAGACGTCCCAGGCAGTGAACAAAAAGATGCGCCCAGTACTCCTGAACCCACCCCAAAGCCACAGCCAGCCCACAGACCTGTGAGCAGGACACAAAGGTCTGTTGTTACAAGCCACAAAGTTTGGAGGTGGCTTCTTACATAGTGTTATCACAGCAAAAGCTGACTGCTACAAACCACTTGCTTTTACAGCAAAGGAAAGCATGGCCCAGGAGGTTGAGGAGAGGAGGGGGCGCCGTGGAGTTCAGGGAAAGCCGCACGGTTCAGAGCCAGCCTCTGCCCCCACCTCCCGCACAGCCAGGAAATGCAGATCTCAGGAAACAATCTTCCTTTCCTCCATATCCTCAGACCCCTCCACAGAAACTGCTGTCCCACCTGAAGGTTGCTAACCACTAAAAACCTAAGCTTGATGAAATAATCTTTGCAAGTGCCTTCTAGAATGAGTCAACAGTCTAGAGGACAAGACCCTCTTCCCTCCCTAGATCAGAAAGGATGAATGGGTCAAGCCAATGGCCAGGGTGACACACGCCACCCCTTTCCCTGGTCCCAGTCACCAAAGCTGGAAAATCTGGTGCTTCTGCTCAAAGTGGGACCGACCAGGCATATTCTGCCTCTTCAGTTCAACCCATAGCCCAGTGCCCCGTAAGCCTCACTCTCAAACCTAATAAACGCCTGGCCCTGCCACCGCTGATGGAGACGTTGTGGCAATTGGAAGGGAGGGGCCACATATTTCTGAAGCTCTAGAATGTAACATACCAACAAATAAAAGCGAAGAGCTGGAGAGGAGAGGAGAAGAGAAACTGCCTTTAAAATAAACCCTAAATCCCAACATCACCACTCTGCACAAAACAGTATCACCAACACAGGCAGAACACGAGCTGCCATGTCTTCACCGATTCCCTCTCCTCCCAGGTGGCGAGAGAAGTCCAGTGTTTGTGGCAGTCGGCAGGTTCAAGGACACTGACTGCATGATAAACTGCAAACTTAGTCACTGCTTCTGATTTGGAAGCTCTTCTCGCCACCACCAAGAATAACGTGACTCTCAATTTGTCAAACACATTGAGATGGAAGCGGACAGTTCAGGTAGTTTCCCTTTTAAAAACTAAGTTTCTAGACAACACTGGCGACAGGTGGACATGTTCCCAAAATTAAACATCCCCTGATGTTCCTGCCCGCCAGGGCTTTCAGAGCGCCCAGCAGAGGGCTCGAGCGTGAAGCCATCAGGTTCAAAGTTCTGACCCACGTGCCTGCAGCTACGTGGCTTTGAATCCACCACATACAGTCACACCCACAGTCTCAGGTCACTCAGTGAGGCCTCAGTGTCACGAGCTATCAAACGCAACGTGGCATTTTCAACTCGCCCATGAATTGACAGGTCCAATAAGGTAATCAATGAAAATCAATCCATTTACTGTACATATTTGAAAAATTGCAAGATCTGGGGCATTACCTTGTCTTAGGGGATGTGGTGAGCCATTCTTCGTGTTTCTCAAATGTTATCAAATAAGCTGCAATTTCCTGAAACAGAAGAATAAAGAGATAACAACGACAATTAGCTTGCGTTGGACCCAGAAAGGAAAGACAGGTTTGTCGTTTCCCAGCTGCCGTCTTCCTTTGGAGGCCGGAACCCATCTCCGCCGGGAAACACTCGGCCTGAACTGTGCTTCTATTTTGATTTTTTAAGCCCTTTCCATTCAACCTGCCTCACAATAGTAATCAAAGCACTGGGTTTCAAAAGATGAGTCAGTGGCAAGGACAAAGATATTTATTTCTCTGTGGGCAGAAAACATCAGACACCATTTCAGATTCTAAATGTCATTAATTTAAGGAGGGGAAAACGCATGCCAGCAATAGGTCTCCACTCGTGCAAGGTCGTAATTGGAAAGTTCGGTCTGTCTTCCTCTGAAGCTGGACTAATCTTTTATCACTGTCACAGGAGACGGTGCATTCTCTCAGCTTGATTCCCAATCCCCTGAGCCAAATCACACAAAGATTAAAATGAACCAATAAAGCCATATTCCAGAGAGAGAGAGAGAGAGAGAGAGAGAAAGTTAACCTTTTGCACTACTGATAACTTAATCTACTGAGCTGAGCGCCAGAAAGAAGAGCAATGTCAGCAGAGTTTAAGGCAAAGATGGAGAAAATGTGGGCACCTGAAGGTAAATTAAATATTTATAAACACAACAACATCGCTGTAGATAGAATTACTGATTTATTAATAATTTCCATGAAAAGCTAGTGGGTGACATCAACATAAGTCACTGCTCCAGCTCAGAGGTCTGATGTGGCCCATTACTTGCAGCCCCAAACAGACCTGCTAACGTGAAATTGGCAGGGACTGTAAGTTCAGTGAAGGCTGCAGCAGTACACGTTCCCCTTGATCTTGGTGACGACACGACACAGAGCTGCCGCCCTTCACTATCAGGAGCGTGCAGAGAAGAGGCCCCAGCCTGAACTCTCTCTGCAGCCAGGGGTCCTAGGAGCAGCACTGCCCAGAGGCTCACAGCCTCCCTCCGCATCAGCCTCCCCTGGGCTTGGCCACAATGCAGTTGCCACCTGCGACCTGAGATGCTAAACTTGGCTTTGAAGAGAAAGCAGACTACCACCAAAACCAGGTACACGAAGCAGGTTAAAGTGGAAAATGCCAGCCCTGCCATGCCGTGTGAAGGCCACAGGCCCCGGTGGGGATCAGCATCTGACATGATCGTGGAAACCGGTCGCTCCCGTAAGGTGGCCAGTGGCTGATAACACAGAGCGCAGGTCTCTCAGTCCAGAAGCAGAACCTGTGGCAAACATGGGCTTGCCTCACTGAATGGGCTTCTGTCACTGACTGCAGCTAAAGAGGCTGATCAACTAGCACACCATTCCCTCACATCCCTGGGCTTTTCCTCTTCTATTTCCTCTCCTTACAAAATGCTTTCCCTAAGGTCTCACAAGAGACGGGCGTCAGCTCCTTGGGCTAGCCCTCCTCACTCTCCGTGGTGGCTGCCTGCCTGTCCCGTGTGTGCCCACGGCACCTGGCACCCTCCCCCAGTGCGAAGGATGGATCACTGTGCATCCTAATTGCTTGTTTACTTGGGTAGCATCTCCCACCGGCCCAGGAACTCCTCGAGGGCAAAGAATATGCCATCACTGATATATCCCAGGATGTAACGGTGTCCTGGTACATGTTTGTCAAACAGAAGGGTGGCTGCTGGGCAGAAGGATGGGAGGAGGGAGGGAAAGAGCGGGCACTAGAGAGAGAAATGTGCGTACATAAGAGAATGCATGTCTGTGTGCGTGTGTTCTGTGTTGTATGTTTGTATAGGTTTATCACTGAAGATAGTTCAAGCAAGGGTTTAAAAGCAGCAAAATTGCTTTTCCTGGATACACCCTGGCCAGTGACTTAACTAACTGAGTCACTGCAGGAAGGTGACATGCTACCACAGTGAAACACATGTGCTCCAGAAGCAAACAGACCGGCACTGGCTGCCGGCTCTGCCAGCCCTGAGCTGCCAGATCTTGAGCTCATGACTCAACCTGTTCAGGCCTCAGTTTGCTGTGGAACTGAGGAATGAGATGCCTGGGGTGATTACGAGGAGTGACGATTCCTAATACACAGAGCAACGCCCACAGCCGTATCTGCCATTATGGTCATTACAAGGTCTGCAAGGTGTGAGTCGCCTGTCCACAGGCCCGTGATGAGGCTGCAGGTACCGGTGGCCCATCAGAAGTTGCCAGCACGGCTGGACTTACCTTCACTGATCCCCACCCTACACACCATAACCCCTGTGCCCACAGTGAATGGTAATGTCACAATGGCTGGCCCGAGTTAGCTGGAGCCAACCCTTCCATTTGTCTACTGGCGCCCACTGGATTTCACAGAGCACTAGGAGCAGACAGTGGCCAGAGCCAGCAAGTGGCTCACCTGAGTCCATGTGTGCATCAGCCCACCTACCTGAATTTGAGGAGGCCTGGTACCAGAGAGATTGCCAACGGGCACCCCTTGGATCCATGCCCTTGCCCAAGATCATCCTGAGAGCTAAGGGACCCCCTGACCCAGAGGATGGGAACACAGTGCATCCGAGCCACTTCTAGATTTATCACAGTGCCCCAATGACCCAGACACCCAAAGGTCTTCATGAACGGCCCTCAGCCAACCCTCGCCTGAACCCAGAATAATCCCCCCACTATAAATGCCCTTTAAAGAGAAAAGCTTCCTGGACCACTAACTGCATTCCAGATTTACTCCGCAAATGTTTCCTGTGCACCTACTATGTGCCAGTCAGTGAAAAAGACCACGAGGAAGCCTGCCCTGAAAGAGCTCACGGTCGAGCAGGGGACACTGTAACAGTCTAAGGTAAGCACTCTGGCAGGGCCAACCGCCCAGTCAGCGATGTAACCGGATCCAGAGGGGCACCGCCATCTACCGGGCTGCCATGCCAGTAAGACGAGGCCTTAGGGAGGCCCCCTGACCTAGGGATTACCTTTGAGCACTCCCTTCTCCCCTCCCCAGACAAGAGTGACGGCCCCACAGAGAGCCCCCCGATGGACCACCCACCCCACCTCTGAGCAGCCTTTCTGAGCAAAGGAAACAAAACGGCCTGAGCCAGGTTCCCACGCTGTCCTGCTCAAGCTGGCTAGGCCCTGGAGCTGACCTAGGGTGCCAGGAGTGTCGCCACGCTGCTGCCCAGCCCCCAGCTGGGTGGGGCATGTCTGAGTCACCTGTCTAGTTCCAGACCCATGCTACCCAGTCTTCCCAGCCCATTTCCTTCACCCACATCTCGGGCCACCTCGTCATCCGGTGGGGAGGCCATGGGCTGAGCCCTCCCTCCCCAAAGCTCAGGGACGGGTTGCAGAGGTGGATATGCACGTGCCAAAGAACCACACGGAATATTCAGATGCTGAATAGTGCGGAGCCAATGCGAATCATCACAACTCTGAGCAGGAGGGTGTGAAGAGCACCCTGGGTTGGGAAGGGGTGACTGGGAGACAAGGGGCTTTGCTGCCTGTGCCATCACCGCCACCTCGAATACTGACGCTGGCAGAGGGATGTCTAAGGCGCGCTGTTGCTCTGGGAACCTATAAAGGACAACCTTGCTTCATCCTCATCAAAAACTATGAAGGAGAAGCTGTGCCCACTGTACAGGTGGGGAAGGGGAGACCCGCGGCCACGTGGCCAGTCTCTGTAGAGCCAGAGCGCAAGCGTGTGCAGAGTAGTGCCCGGGCCCACGGCCTCCACCACGGCTCTGAATTTCCTAAAGGACAGCACAACGCATTCGGACAGGGAAGAAAAAACCCACAGGTGGAGGGTCGTGCACTCCCCAAAGGGCCGACAGCCCACGGACCCAGAGTCACACCACCACCCCACCTCTCTTCGGGGCCCAAGAGCAGCCAGACAGAGCCGCCATGGGCAGGAGCCACTCCTTCAAGCAGGATCAAGCCCATTTCTACCCCCAAACCCTTGTATGATTCATCTCCTTCAGGCAGAGGAAAATTCCTTCTATCCATGAAACCTTTGCTTAAGGCAGACAAAATAACAGACCAGGAGAGAAGGCATGAGACGAAAAGAGGTTTGGAAAAGAAGGGTCGCAGCCCCTTCCTGGCTGGCCTCCCTTTCTCCCCAGAGCTCCTCCAGCCTAGGGTTCTGAAGAACGAAGGCAGAAACACAGGTCTGGTCTATCTCCTTTTTACAGAGCAGGAAACTGAGGCAAAGGGAGCAGAAGGGACCAGCCCGATACCAGCATGGTTGTGGCCAACCCCAGGGTTCCCGGTGTCCAGTCTGTGCGTGGTTTTCCCACTTGCTGCCTCTCAAACCCAAGTCTGGCCCAGGAACTTCACAGAATGCTGCAACAAGATGAGAGTGTGCCCCAGGAAGCAAAAACAGAGATTCAAACAAAAACATGCACGTGAATGTTCGCAGCCGCTCTTTTCACAGCAGCCAACGTGTGCAGGCTGCCCAAGTGTCCAGCAGCAGATGGATGGATAAACAGAATATGGTGGATTTTATACCAGAATGTTGTTCATCCGTAAAGAGGAATGAAGTCATCATACACGCTACACGGACGAACCTTGAAAACATGATGCTGAGTGAAAGAAGTCAGACACAAAAGACTGCCTGTTGTGTAAGTCCATTTCTGTGGAATGTCCAGAATAGGCAAATCCACAGAGACAAAGGAGATGAGCGGCCACCAGGGGCCAGAGGGAGAGGCGTGGGGAGGGACCGCTAAGACGGAGGCAGTTTCCTCTGGGTGATGAGACATCTGGAGCGAGACGGAGGTGAAGTTTGCACAACATTGCGAACATTCTAAATGCCACTAGTGGCGAATTTCATGTGTATCTTATCGCAGTGAAAAGGAAGAAGGGAGTGTGGACAGCCAGTGAGGTGGCTCCGAGATGAAGAATGCGCCAGCCGTCCCTGCCTACAAAGAGGGACACTGAACCTGCGGGCCTCGCCCAGCTCCCCAGTTCCCTGAGCCTCTCTCCCTTCCTGGATCCCAAGCCCTGCATCAACGCTGAGGAGAATAACTCGACTGTCAAGATGAAGGAATTCACTGCAGGCTCCAAAGCAAAGACTGTCCAGCTTGCGGATTTTAAATGTTTAGTTTGTCCTTTGGATGCTCAACTAGAAAAACCGCGCCAAGCTCTGATGTCTGTGTGTGGCAGGGGAACAAACTGGAGGAGTCCCCATGGCCCCTCTGATCTGCTTGGCCCCAAGGAAGCAGGTGGACCCCTCCCCAAGGCACTGACAAGCCCCAGCACCAAGGGCAGAAAGGGTAGGACCCGGGGCAGCACAGCTCTGCCCCTGGCATTCATGCCTCCCACATACCGTGTCATCACCGCTCGCCCCCACGGTGGGGCTGGGCCTCTCTGCCCCAGGCTGATGCATTTGGATGGAGGACTGCAAAGTCCACCTGGGGTGAGCCAGCTGTGGGCAGACGAGGCTCAGGGGTCCCACGCAGAGACTGTCTTGGTGACCAGCAAGTGAGACCGCATCATTGTGCCAACCTGGCTCCTCATGCCCTTTCCCACCTCGGCCCGCATGCACTGATTCCGCACACATAACCTGTCTGGCCCTGTTCACAGACGTTCTCCTCCAGGGAGTCTTCCCTGATGCCTCACTCCATGGCGACCTCCTGTTTCTGGAACCTTCTTGGAAGTTGTTGCACCACTCCTGGAGGCTTAGTTTTGTGTTGCTAGCGTATATGTGCATGGTGGGTCCCCTCCTAGGTTCTCAGTGTCCAGGGAAGCTCCAGGGTCTCAGTTCCTACATCCCATAGAGTCCCGATCAGATCGTGTATGCGAAGATGGCTGTTGACACTGACGAGGGTTGAATGAAAGAGCACAATGTCCTCTTCTAAGGATGCAAATGGTAGAACCTGTTTCTGAGGCAACTCTTGCTGCCGTTAAGGCTGGAGCCTTATGTGAAGAGGGGAGCGCCCTCCACCCCACCATTCAGAAGGCAGCCCCTGGCCAGGCCGGCAGCACCAGAGCAGTACTGCCCCGTAGAAACGTGATGTGAGCCACAAACACCAACCACGGCAGTGATTTTAATACCGCTAGAAGCTACATTTTAAAAAAATAAAGTAAAAAGAAGCAGAAGAAATTAATATTTAGAATATACTTTATTTATTAATATATTTTCTACTTTAAACCAACGTACCCAAGTTGTGATTTCACTAAATAAAAAAGGGGTCACGAGCCATTTCGCACTCTCTTTCCTACTACATTTTCAAACTCTGGTGTGTGTTTTCCACATATAACCCGTCTCAGTCCAGAGCAGCCGTATTTCAGGTGCTCAACAGACACATGCAGCAGCCATGCGGGGCCGGGTAGCTCTGGACATAAATAACACAGGGACCCAGAGAGCCAGTGCGCCATGTGCAGCCAAGTCCTGTGCACCCACGGGGCTGGCGTGAGGTCCTGGTGTGAAGGCAAGTGGGTGGCAGCACAGGCTGCTTGGGAAACAGGGCTCCTGTCCCACTGGTCCATGTCAGAGTGCAAAGCCGCATCCTGCCTCTGGTGTGGGGGAGCCTGTGTCTCTCCAGAAGAGGGTGTGGGCTTCTCAGAGGGACAGAGCACTCCTCCATCTCTCAGCCCAAGCTGCTATCATGTCCATTGCCTCTCCAGGAGAAGAGACACCCTACAGATAACCCGCAGAATTGCCCCCCAGCCCTGGAGAAGGTGGTCTCCCAGTCACGATTTCCCCTGAAGCTGCCCTCAGACAAAGGACAGGAGTCCCTTTCCCGCCATCGCCCTCAGTCGGCTGTCCTGGTGCAGCCCATCCTCACCCTGTCTTCAAGGCATGAGTCCAACCTAAGGGAGAGGAGGGCCAGTCTCCAGGTGCCCGTGGTCCTTACTGGGACAAATTAAACAAACAAAACAACAAGCTATGTTTTCTTTTTCCTGAGTCCAAGTAGTAAAAATATTTGTGGGCTACGTAGTCTCAGATATTTTGCCTCCAAAATTGGATCTTTCAACCAAGGATAACTTTGTAAAGTTTGCTTTTTATGAGGGTTTTATCTGTAAGGGGCCAAAGCTGAGTGGGGAATAAAGCCAGGACTCTCCTAGCAGCTGGGCCCTACATCTGCTAGAGCCACAAGACGCAATTCTGTCACTCCCAGACGAGAAGTAAAAGTATTTTGTTCCTGGTACTCTTGGTTTTAAGACTCATACTTAATGTCCTCTGGGTATTTCTGAGGTGCCAGATCTCTGGTTATGTACTTCACTAGGGATGTGTGAACATCATACTAATGACTTTTAACCAACACATTTGCAGTGGAAGCAAATTTTCCCAGAGCCCCCTACTCACTGCACTTAACAAAAAAAAAAAATTGGCCTTGATTTAAGTGAGTATCCACGCCATACCCGGCCGCCAGAGTCCCCTCTCACCTGCTTTCTCCCTGACCCATGCATGAAGCTGGTGGGTCTTCTCCGAGATAAATACTCCAACCCTGGGTCCAACAGTGCAAAACCCCCTTTACACGTCCCTGTCCCCACCCACTGATGTACTGCTGAGCACCTAGCAAGCCAAGCCAACACCGTCTCTCTACTGGATGTCCTGGGCCCCCACTCACAGATCATGGCTTCCAAACGACCAGCTGTTGTTTTCAGCAACTAGCATACAGAATAATGGTTTACACATTTTTACTAGGGCAGCAGAGCTCTACTCAGACACTTCATACAGGTGGTGATGACTAAGATCTCAGTGATCCACGTGAGTCCACGTGAGTCTGGAGAACTTCCTACACAACAGTAACAAGTCTGGATAAACTCCCAACAGCCTGAATGTTATGACATAAAGCCTGGCCCAGTTGGCTGTCTGTTATTCAGACACAGCAAAGCATTCTCAGGACCATCAAATTGCCAATCAGAGCAGAAACAATGAGCCATCATAAAAACATCTGGAGTAAGATTCAGGGAAGGGGCAATCTAGTTAGTCTTCCATTCGTTTCGTTATTCACCCATTGGTCTGATCATTCGATGAATTATTGAGCACCTACTATATGCCAGGCACGGCAAGAGGCCCTAATAATACAAAGGTGAGTCAGTGATAGTCTCGGGGAACACAGCTGGGAAGACGGGCAGGCTCCAGGGCTAGTGTGTCAACTGCAAAACAGACGACGGGTGCTAAATGATGTGCTCGCGCCAAGAGGACAGGCGAAGGTGCGCCAAGGAGCCAACACTTCAACCGGGTCTCAAAGACTGAGTAGGAGGTTGCCAAGCTGACACGTGGTCAGGGCACCAGGGAAAGGACGCAGCATCACAAAAGCAGGAACGTGGGCAAAGCAAACGTGCTCAGGGAGCTTTGAGTTGCGCTAAGCTGCTGGAGTCGGCTGGGCGGGGGATGGCAGGACGCAGAGCTGGAACGGGCAGGGCTGAAAATGCGAGGGCAATGGAGTCTCAGCCACGGGAGCCAGGGGAGCAGCAGAGGGGAGCCACCAAAGCTCTGTGCTGAGAGGCCCACGGCAGAGAGGGGACTCCGACTGGACACTACGATTACAGCCCAGGAAAGAGACGGTGAGACCTGAACTATGACAATGGAAATGAAGAGAGTGGAACGAAGTTGAATTTTTTTCCAAAAGTGAAATAAATAGGACTCGCAAAACAACTGGCTGCAGAAACTGAGGGATAGTGAGGCAGTGAGGCAGTGAGGCCATCTCCAAAGGAAAGGAAGCCCGGGGCTGAATCTACCCAAAGATGCGCTGGCTGGGTGCACACAGTACTTGTCCCCATTGGGGTTACTTGTCAATATTTAAAGATTGGGAGGTGGGAATTCCCAGCTTCTCCTGAAAAACAAGGCCTGGCACTTCTGGGCCCACATCCCTGCAGAGCACACAGTGGTTGGAGCTGCGGAGCAGCTGCCCCTTTGGGTGGTCACACACTCCCAGGTGGCCACCTTCCCCACCCGGCTGGCTGGCTTCACTCACAATACCTGCTTGGACCTGGCAGGCACACGACTCTGGGGCTCCCACTCCGATGCTTCCAGATGGGAAACTGAGTGGACTGTAGGACCCTAACTGATACAGGTTGCCTGGAAACAAACACCTTTAGAGCAACAGACTGGAGCAGAGACGTGCAACCAGAACCCTCACTAGCCCTTCCTAAAATGACATTTGCTGATTAAGCTGTTCTCAGGATTGCCCAGTTTCTACGTCAAAGGTGTGCCAGTTGTCAATTTATTATCTTTTAGTGCTAATCTGACACTTTGTGTCCTGCTTGTGACCTGGAAGCTGGGCCCTGTAAACATTTTTCCTGCACCACTCTGCAGAATGGGAAGCTTCATCAATAGAGCAATGAAGTAACCCTGCAAGGTGACAGCGGCAAGAGGACACCTCCCCCCTGCTTTTCATTACCATCTTCAACACTGTTAATCACAGCAGGTGCCCAGCGGCCATGAAGATGAGCTCCACTACCCTCGCGGTGCACTCCCTCCCTCCAACGGCAGGTGCAGCTTGGGTCCACACTCAGGTAACAGCAAGCCCCTTCTGCAGACACACTGCGCTGTGCCCTGAGGCGGTCGGTATGTTTCCGAGGCCACCTGTGCTCTGAGGTGGTCTGAATTCCAGCCTATGGGGTGTGAGGACTATTCTAGTCCTTAGTTTATTGGTTGTCTACTCTTCCTCAACCTAGAAGGGTGGCTGCTCTTAGAATTTTCTTTCACTATTAGTGGTCAACCACCTTTTACTAGTTAACAATTCGTCATGTTAAATTTTCTCTGGTCAAACATCCAGTACAGTTTCTGTGTCCTGACTGGACCCTGGCTGATAAGGATCGTCCACAGCCCTGACGATACTTAACATCCTAGAAAACAGGCTAAAAAGTCCAGGGGGGTGGAAAGACACCAGGAGAAGAATGAGTGTTGAGGGAAATATTCAAATGACCCCTGGGAGGCCTCCCAGCTAGTCTCCTGGATGCCAGCCACACAGTAGTCTGAAAGGCACTGGAACAATGTGTGTCCTACACTTTAATTTGTGAGAAGAAATAACCTGCCTATTTGGGGAGATAAAAACCACCTCTTACAGAGTAAAAAGAAAAGTTACTCCACTTCCCTTCGGGTGAATGATAAGGGGCAAGGCATTGCCCCTTTCCTGCCCTGAAATAGGGGGCAATACACCTGAGTCACATGAGGTGATATGTGCAGATTCCTGGCACACCGGGGTCACTGGTTAAAACTTTTTTTAATCAGCTCCACTGAGGTATAACTTAGATACAATAAAAGGCAACTCATTTCAAATGTACAGCTCAATGAATGTGAACAAACAAATCTACTGTGTCTCTACTGCTGTATTCAAGACAGAAGACATTTCCAGCAACATGAAAAGTTCCTCATACCCCTTTGCAGTCAGTCAGCCTCCAGCCATCACGGATCTGCCTCTGTCACTGAGGATTAGTTCTGCCTGTTCCAGAATTTCATACAAAGGAAATCAGACAGTATGTACTCCTTTGGGGTCTGGTTTCTTCACTCAAAGTAGCGTTTTTGATGTGGATGCACGCTGTCACGTGTATCACTATAACCCATTCCTTTCCGCTGCAGAGAATAACTCCATCGGGTGGGGACGTCATAATGTGTTTATCCATTCAAATGTTGAAGAACATGTGTTGTTTCCAGCTGGGGGGCTGTTATGAATAAACTGTGATTAACATTCATTAACAAGTCTTCATGTGGACATACAATTTCATTTTTCCTTGGTGAAAAACTAGGCATGGAACTTCTTGGTCATGTGTTAAGTATGTGTTTGACTTTACATGAAACTGCCAAAGTGTTTTCCAAAGTGGCTGTGCCATTTTATAGCTCGGTCCAGAATGCATAGGAATTCAAGTTGCTCCACATCTTTGCCAGCACTTGGCAATGCTGGTCTCTTCAATTTTAGCCATTTTAGTGGGTGCGCAGTTAACTCATTGAAGTTACAATTTGCTTTTCCTTAATAACAAAATATTTAACATTTTTCAATTGTTCATCGACCATTATATATCCTCTTTTGTGAAATCTGTTTTAATTGTTGCCTAAATTTAAATTAGGCTCTTTGTTCTATTATTGTTGAATTATAGTTAGTTCTTTTTTTAGTTTGGATATGAGCCCTTCATCAGGTTCATGCATTATTTCCTTCCAGTCTCTGGCTTACTGTTTCATTTTCTTCAAGTCATATTTCAAAGAGCAGAAGCGTTTTATTTTGCTTAAGTCCAATTTATCATTTTCTCTCTTTCTTCCCAATTTAAGAAATCTTTGTCTACTACGAGTTCTGTGCTTTTTATGTGCTGTTTAGACTGTTTGTATTTCGTGTAATTATCGATGGGGTCAGGCTTGAACTGATCCTCACGCTGTTCGTTCCATTTGCTCTTGGTTCCCGTTTCCTCTTTCTCTCGCCTTCGGCTGCAATAGCTGACTTACCGTTAGTGTTCCATTTTAACTCCACTATTGGCTTGTTAGGTTTGTGGCTGCTCCAGGATTTACATCATGCTTCTTTAACCTAATGGAATGTACCTTCGAATAATATTGTACTACTTCATGCACAGTCTTGGGCTTAAAGTGTACTTTCGCTGCCCCTTCTGCCATTCCTGGTTTTTCGGTAATACATCTGTTTTACTCCTAGATAGGTTACATACCCCAATGCAGTAATTTAAGCAATCGTTTGCCTTTGAAACAAACTAGAAATGAAGGAGCCATACCTGCCTGCCTACTGACCGCTCTCAGTGCTCCTCACTGGTACAGCCCCAGGTTTTCCCTCGTGTCTTCTTCACGTGGAACTTCCCTTAACATTCCCTGCAGTGCACGTCTCCAAACAATGAAGCCTCTGACATGTGTATGTGTTGGTTTGTGTGTCTGTCTGGTTACAGGAAAACATCTTTATTCCACTTTAATTGTTTTAAGGCAATTTCACTGCATATACAATTCTAGGCTGGCAGGTTTTTCCCTCCTCCATCCTTCAGAGCTTC